>KQ992579.1:211497-233551 GCA_001598015.1 Dorcoceras hygrometricum | reverse complement strand
TCCACTCGACAAATGGTAACCACTTGGAAAGTCCGAAGGAGGGTAGTTCGATAGATCACCAGGTCACTATCTATCTGCATGCTCAGAACATCACAATGTTCCATACCAATGAAACATGGTACTTAGCATCGCAGATACTAGTCTCGAACTCGGGCGGCCTTATCCTCATTTTGACGGCCCAATCGACTAGGAACATGTTCAGAATACACAGCGACTATTAGATGTGTTTCATGATAGCCGTCATACCCACTATCACATCTAACATACGCTTTAGTGTAATCTAGGTCTTTACTCAACACGATTGTAAATCATTACACACATAATGAAAGTAAAGAATGCCATATAAAAGAATGCGAATATCATATATAAAGATCGTTTGTACAAGAGTCAATAAAACCCACACGCCACAAGTTGGCTAGTTGGGCATCTACTCTAACACAAACCCTATAAAAATCTGGTCCTCTTAGCCCTCTCCCGGCCAGAAACATGCGGGACGTACGCCAACAAAGAAGAAAACGCCCTAGCATACTCACGAACCGACATCGAGCCCTGCTCCAGATGATCAAACTCCCGCTCACGGGCATTCACATAAGACTCAGGAACATACTCCTGCCTAAAAGTCTCGCAAAAGCTATCCCAAGTAATCCCAACACCGGTATCCAACAAAGTACTCGAAGCACCTCGCCACCAGCGCTCTGCACCCTTCCTAAGCTGAAGGGTCACCAAGCTCAAACGAAGCTCGTCGTCATACTGGACGCGATCAAAAGGACCAGTGATTTTCCGAAGCCATGAATCTGCATCCTCGCTCGACTCGTCGCCATTGAAAACCCGAGGATTCATTCTCTTAAACCTCGCTATCACAACGTCCATCCTCTCTACAGGGGTCGGAAAAACCTCAACCTCCTCCTCCTCATCACGACTACTACGAGTACGACTAGGAGCACTACGCCGATCCTCATTCTGCCCTTCTGACTCCTGAAACTGCCCCTACCTCTAGCTCTACGTCTAGGCAGCATCTACGAAGGCACTAAATAGGATAAGGCAACAGAGAACAGATACAGCATAAAGATCACAACAATATGCAGCACATAATCACATAGGTCAAGCACATGCAACACACGACACTGTGCCTAGACTCAAGTGTAATCAAAATAATCGAGCTTATCCCAGCTTAAGCTCTGATACAAAAAATTAGGCCTCGTGCTCACATCAGAGACAAAACACACAAAAACATGCGGAATCTATTAAAAAGCGGGTAAAATTTTTGCTTTTGGCCTGACGGTTTAAAACAATATAATTTAAAATACGACAATACTCAAAGTAATCCCAGTTTACAAAATCAACCAACAAAGGCTACGAGCCCACGACAAGCTATACAACATCAACATGTATCAGATACCTGGTAACAACCACAACTGAATACCACAATATTCAACAAAATACAACATGAGCACAGGGCATCCCCTGGCTAACTGTATTGATACATATATATATGCTATACGCTACTGGGACACTCTACCCACCACCCGGGGCACCTCCATCCAGGTTAGCTCCACGACCAGCTGGATAACCTGAACAACACAACAGGCAAGGAAAACAAACCAAGCCCCAGAGGGACATGGGGTCAAACCCCAGTACGGAGAGCAACTGAAACAGCTAAAGAAAAGCATAAGATAACATGCAGATGCTATGCATGAGACACTGAACAACCGTTGAAGGCTACAACCGAAGAGGGAGCCAAGGAACTCAAACATATCTCCACAGAATCTGCAACAAACAGTGGCCACAGGGTGTGTGTTCAAAGTGTGGTAATGAGCCACTCGCCTTGACACCACACCCGCATACCAGATGCATCAAACAGCTCAACCTGTCGTTGCACAACTCATGAACTGTGGTAGTTAACCACTCGGCGCATGAGGGCTAACAAATCCCGACAGGGAGATGAGAGTGCGGTATCGCCGCTCGCCCTCGCATCCTGGTAAGAAACAACAGCACAATACAACTAGATACAAGGCACAATATGGCTGAGATCTGAAATGCAAGTGATATAATGCGTGTATGCATATAACATCAGGCATTAAACACTGGCAGCAATACACGAAACAACAATCAGCCATCACTGCATTTACCCATGCCAAATCTCACACTGTAACAAGCTCAACCCGTACCTTAATTCTGTGCAACAGTTACCACAAATACAGGCCCGAGAGATCTGGTTAAAACCTGCTAAACACACAACGTACAAAGCATAAATCTCACAGGACACAGGCACAGAACTCACGGCTATCACTGGCTGGGAGCAACAGCTCAACCAGCAACCCATACAACCAATACAACTTATAAGGAAGCTTAAACCAAGGCTAGGAACAAGATCTCATAGAATTAAACGAAGTTCTACCTGAAACACACAACGTACAAAGCATAAATCTCACAGGACACAGGCACAGAACTCACGGCTATCACTGGCTGGGAGCAACAGCTCAACCAGCAACCCATACAACCAATACAACTTATAAGGAAGCTTAAACCAAGGCTAGGAACAAGATCTCATAGAATTAAACGAAGTTCTACCTGAACTACGAAACGCACGAACGAAACAGCAACTTCGTGCTTCTGCTCCAGCCAACTATAGCTTCCCAACGAGGTATCAATCAAAAGATCTTCCCGAGAGGAGTCCAACGCTACCTCAAACGTGCAAAATGGTGGTAAAAAACGACAGGAATTCTCCGGAGAAACTCACGGTGAACAGTGTTCTAGGGTTCACGAACAGAGGATAAAAGTCGGGAGAATTTTCGCTAAGTATGGAGTCTGATTAAAATGGAACAAAGACCAAGCCTTTCTGCTTAAATACACGCGAGAAATGTGTTTTAAAATCCACCGACACAAACAGATTCCAACGCCACTAACATAAAAATCGCAGCTGCCGGCAGCAACGGGAACAGTACATAGCTGATACCCAACAGCTTCTTCAACAGTGCGAAGCTCACGCCAGCAACCGCAACGCAAAGACAACGAGCGCTAATCAAAACGACGTCGCTCTGCACATGTCAGCAAATCTGATCAAAGCTCTATGCTACAACAGATCCATACAAAGCCAATACGACGACGCGCAACCTACGTCATCATATCTGATGAACTAAATGCCCGCAACAGCGATCGCTAGTTATAACCAATACGACGTCGCCTCCACTAATATAAACGACGGCGTTTTGTATCCGCTACAGGAACTCGCTGCGAACAGATATCACCATACCGAACAGGTTCTCACAAAACAGATTTCTCCTCCAAAAACTCAAAAATACGAAAACTTCCAGAATTTCTTTAAATGTGAAATCTAACCCGAAAATGCAAACGAACCCTTCAAACAGAAATCTGAACCACCAAAAATCCTAAAAAGACCGATTAATCCAACAATTACTCTTTAACACATTTTCAGGTCTCACAGTACGAGTTTTGGCTTGAGCAGGTGGCGTTTTTGGGGCATATAATATCTAAAGATGGGATATCAATCTACCCATCGAAGGTGGAGGCAGTTCAGAACTGGGGGATTTCGAATAATGCGGTGGAGATTCATAGTTTCTTGGGTTTAGCAGGATACTATCGTAAGTTCATCAAGGACTTCTCTTCGATTTCAGTGCTCTTGACAGCCCTGACCAAGAAGAATGTGAAATATGTGTGGAGTCCCGAGTGTCAGAGGAGCTTTGATCAATTTAAGGAGGCTCTCACTTCAGCGCCAGTTTTAGCGATGCCAGTGGATCATGAGGAGTTTGTGGTGTATACAGATGCTTCCCGGAGAGGTTTAGGTGCAGTTCTAATGCAGGGTTGCAAGGTTATTTCTTATGCGTCGATACAGCTGAAGAGTTATGAGCAGAACTATCTGACGCATGATCTGGAGCTTGCTGCAGTAGTGTTCGCACTGAATATTTGGAGACACTACTTGTAAGGTGAGAGGTGTCAGATTTAGACCGACCATAAGAGCCTCAAGTACTTCTTCACCCAGAATGAGCTGAACATGCGGCAGCGCAGATGGCTGGAGTTGGTGAAGGATTATAATTGTGACATTAGCTACCAAACGGGTAATGCTAATGTGGTGGCAGACGCTTTGGACCGGAAGACTTTATTGGTGGCATGCTTATCAGTCGAGAGGCCACACAGACTGAGATGCAGAGATTTTAGATTGGAGTTCTATTCAAGAGGCTGCGCATCGAGTTTAGCAGCGCTCACAGTTCAGCCGACTTTTCGAGATCGGATTAGAGACGGTCAGGCCACTGACAAGAAGTTACAGCAGTGGAGACAGAGAGATGAGGCCAGAGGACGAGGTCTGTATATAGTTGAGGATGAGATCGTTCGTTTCAGGGGCTGTATGTGGGTGCCGAGTACTGGGCAGTTGAGAGCTGATATTTTTATCAGAGGCTCATGCATCGACTTAATCCATTTACCCATGGGGTAGATGTACAGGGATTTACAGACTCTATATTGGTGGCCAGGGATGAAGAAGGACATCGGACGTTTTGTATCCGAGTGTTTGACCTGTCAGTAGGTCAAGGCAGAGCACCAACGACCAGCAGAGTTGCTTCAGCCGCTCCCTATCCCTGAGTGGAAATGAGAGAACATTACGATGGATTTTGTGTTGGGATTACCTAGGAGTCCCAGAGGTTTGTTGGATCTGTTTTTACAGATCAGAATCTAAGTTTTGATTCACACAAAATCTGTATTGTACTAACGATTTAAACTAAATGCGCATGTTGAGCTGAAAAATACAAACGCGATCTCGGAGGCCTAAACAAATGAATTTGGCCAAAAAACGGCATATGTCACGACATTCGTGAGTCTTACTCGTTGGGCCGTTTCGGAGGGGATAGCATTGGTATCATGCGAAATATGCAACGGAAGCGAGATGATACAGAGATAGAACCGAGCTGGATGAAAGCACTATAGCAGCCTTGCAGCAAGCTGGAACAAAGAACTGATAGAATATTGATTGAAAGAAGTGCAGATTGAGGAGTAGTCCAAGTTGGAACAGTAAGGGCACACCCGAGCTGGTCCACAGAGGATGTCCAAAGCTGGAACAACGAGGGGACGCCCAAGCTGGTACAGTAGAGGATATCCAAGCTAGAACAGTAAGGGGACACTCAAGCTGGTCGAGCATAGAACTTAGCTGGTACAGTGAGGGGACGCCCGAGCTGATCCAGCAGAGGATAACCATATCGCAAAGGACATCCAAGCTGAGAAAAAACAGGTTCATATCAGCAATGAAGTGCAGATGTAACGCCTAGAAATTTCCTGACTACGTAGAAATGAGTGCATGACTAGGGGAAAAATAATTTTAGATGATTACATCTCATCTTATGTGATTTAATTATGATTTTATGTTGCATGGTATGCATGTCTTGCTTTTCAGCCTGTTTGAGTTACGGACGCGTCGACGAGACTAGGGACGACCGGAATGGAGATAATTTAAGATTTTTAAGTTCTTAGATTTTTAAGAATAAATTTATTATTTTAAGCAACTGTTTCTGAAAATTTGGGGCTTTTATTATTATTTTTGATGGGAACCCGTTTTTCGCCCTTACGGGTTGTTTTAATGGATTTTAAGGTGTTTTAAAATATCAGGGGACCTTGATTTTCGAAAATTTGATATTTCTAAAGCCAAGTTATGAATTTTAATTAGCTTTGTAATTAATGGAGGGGCAAACTGTCAAAATCATTCCCTTTTATTAATTAAATCTGTAGGGGTCAAATTTGTCACCCCATTATTTTCAAAACACAAAATTTCTCTAAACCTAGCCTCCTCCTACTCTCCATAGCCGCCTGTTGTTTTGCCACGGCGGATCCGGATCACGCCTCCCGGCGAGGCAGCGGAAGAACAAAAATTATGCCGGGAGACGATCAATACAGTTAAAAACAAACACACCCCATTATTTTCAAAACACAAAATTTCTCTAAAACTAGCCTCCTCCTATTCTCCATAGCCGTCCCCCTCCTCCTAAAGCAGCCCCTTTGAATTTTCTTCATCCTTTGGTGATCCAAGGCTGTCCGGTCCTGATCTCGTGTCCACTACGTCGGTAATTCGCAGATCTACCTTTTATACAAACCAGGCATGTGATATCAATTATTTTTCTTGCCATATAAACTTTATTAAACTGTTTTTCATGAAAATTTGTATGAATCGTTTGTGTTTTAGATTGATCTATACACCATGTTGAACATCAATGCATGTGCCATATTTTGTAACATGTTTTTCGATCCAAACATGTGAGGCTTCGGTCGAGGTAGGCTCTAGGGGCTTGGGTATGGTCCTTAATGGTCTCATGGTGGTCCTTAGGTGAGGAGAAGTAGGCTGGTTTGACCCAAACCATGACTGGATGTGGAGATCGCTCGGTGCGCCGCGCATGGGTGAGCTGCCCCCTTCTCGCCCTTCGTGCGTGCACTGTAGCCCACGGTTGGGGATATGCTTGGTCCCGTTGGAACCGGCTGGCCCTGGGGTGGTCCAGCCGGTGGGGCTCCGACCATGGTGGCCGGAGCAGAGAGTACGAAAGGCTGAAAGTGGGCGTCGCGTGAGGGGCTGGGGTGGCGGCTCATGCGTGGGTTAGGGTTGTGTTTTGGGCCGGGCGGTTCAATTGAACCGGTTGGTTCGGTTGAACCGGATCGGTTCGTTGTGTGTCAAGTCAAAATATTTTAAAACTAGTCCGAGTTATTTTAATTATGGACCTGTTATTTTAATTTTGAGTCAAAGGTCCAATTTTAAAGAAAATGGTCAAATGTTTTAAATCGAGTCAAACTTTTAATTAAATTGAGTTTGATTTTTATTTTAAATTTTAAGTCAAAATTGGAGTCTTTGGAATTTTAATTGAGCCAAAATTTATTATTGGATTTTAATTTGGTCAAAATCGGTCTTTTGGTCAAAATTGGTCCTTGGGTCAAAATTATTTAAGTTATCCTTTTAAAAGTTAAAATTTGTTAAAATTGAGTTTTTAAGTCAAAATTGTTTTTAGTCAAAATCGATTAAATTAGTCAAAATTAGTCATTTTATTTTAAAAGTCAAAATTGAGTTGGTAATTAGTAAAAATTGAATGATGTTAGGAATTTTAAAGAGGAACTCCTAAGTGAATGATTATGATAAGTCTAGAAGTAGTGGGCCAGGCTCCTGAACCAGTCCTTTACCGAAGTAGAAAATGTACAAGCCCGTGAATGTATATTTAATTATATATGTAGTATTCTAGGTACGTAAATGTTTTAAAGGAAAGTATTATATATACATTAACGGGCTAAACTTTTAAACTTACATAATTATTTTACGAAATGCACGCATCATGAATGTTTTATGGAACGTTAGAGGCATGTTCTTTTAAAAGACAAAACCCGAGGGATTGAATGATTTGTGGCAATTTATGATGAGGGGATGCGGGATACCGGGCCTGTTGAACTTCTGTTTCCATGTATTACGAGCTTATGGATCCATGTGTTCACGGCATGGTGAAGTGGCAGCATAGAGGTGTGACATTATAGGGATCCCGAGGTAAGGTAGGGTGAACCACACCGTCACGTACGTTGGTTTAGATTGATCAATCGAATATGGTCCACACTTCATGATACGACTCATACGTTTTTCATGTTATGCTATGTCATGCCTTAGGTATGTTATATGTTATGTATGATATGAAATGTACGAAGCAATGTTTTAAGACCATGAATGCATTCATTTTTTAACGTTATTTTATTACAAGTATGTGCTTGCATGCGTGCCTACTGCAGCAGTACCCCGTGACCGCACTTATGTTCCACTTTTATTATGATACGCTTTTCAGATGTTGGCTTTACACAAGTTCATTTTCAGTCTTTTATTCAGTTGGTTTTAAGAAGTATGGATGGTTTTATTCTTTAAAAATAATTATTTATTTCTATTTCATGTCTTGTTGAGGAAATGGTTTAGAAAGTGTTTTAAAAGGGAACGAGCCATACTTTTAGTTCATGTTTTCCGCATATGTTTTAAAAAAAAAAATTCTAGAGTCTGGTTTGTTTCAGTTGGTATCAGAGCGGTGGTTCTGGTGGGTTACTAGCCTGCTGCGTGGAGCTCGGAAGTCGTACTACCAGTCTTGAGTTTTACAATTTTATTATTTATGTTTATGTTTGCATGCGACATGTTTTAGTTCTGCATGAGTTTGGCCTTAAAATTTTTAAATTAGACGCTTAGTCATGCACTTAGATTTACGTGATAAGGTTTTGGTGTATCAGAATGCCTCCCAGACGTGATAGGACCCATCAGGATGATTCTACGCATCCTCCTCCTCCCCCACCACCTCAGTTGATTCCATACGAGAGTGCTAGCATGGATATGCTAGCCGGGATTACTAGGCTACTGGAGCGTCAGTCGGAGCGACCCGAGAAGTCGCATGAGGAGGATATCGCAGAGAGGTTCCGCAAGCAGGGACCTAAGGAGTTTGCTGGTACCACCGATCCACTTGTTGTTGAGGAGTGGATCCGATCTATGGAGACCATCTATGATTATATGGGTCTCTCGCACACTGACAAGGTCCGTTGTGCTATTTTCATGCGGAAGGGAGATGTCGCTCTTTGGTGGAAGGGCGTGGTGGTTGGTCTATTCTTGGAGAGCCTGACATGGGAGGAATTCAAAAAGGTCTTCTTCGAGAAGTATTTTACTGTTGATGCCCGGAGTTCACGAGTCTCCGTCAGGGAGACAAATCTGTTTCTGAGTATGTGAGGCAGTTTGAGCGAGGGTGTACCTTTGTGCCCTCGATTGCTATGGTGGAGATTGAGAAGGTGCGACAGCTCACTGATGGACTGCGACCCGATATCCGCCAAGATGTCAGTAGGGTGGACGTGGAGACTTATATGGCGGCAGTGAACAGGGATTACCGGTCTGAAAGAGGCCGAAAGGACATGAGGTATGACTTCCAGAGGAGCGCCAGATGCAGCAGCCAGTGAAGAGACCTTTTCAGGGGCCTTCTAAGGGCCCATCTCCTCAGGGACAGCAGCAGATACCTCAGGGTCAGCAGAGGCCGAAGGGTCAGTAGATACCTCAGCAGTAGTGGACTACCACCCCTAGACCTGGAGGTACACCGGCGTGTCCGACGTGCCATAAGAGTCATTCAGGGCAGTGCATGGCGGGCTCAGGCAGATGTTATCATTAGGAGCCTGGGCATATCTCTATTAAATGCCCTAGGAGGATGCAGTCCACTAGTCATGTTTTCGTGATGCAGGCTGAGGCTGCAGATCCGGACACGACATTACTCACAGGTATTCCGTTTACTTGTTATGTTGTTATTTGGGTATTTTAGAATTTCATGATAGATAGAGCACTGCTAGGAAATTTGCTGTCTTAGTTGCTAAGTGATGTAAGTGAGAACTGTAGGACTTCTAGGACTTGCCATGAGGGCTTTGACGGATAGGGATAGCGAACTTAGAAATGTCTTAGGCATCTAAACTGCTTTTTGGGATTTAGTATGACCGTAAACGTGTACCTGTGTGACGTTTCTGTTTCAGGCGAGATTCGTGTTCTTGGTGTCACTACACTCGCTTTGCTAGACTCAGGGGCGACCCACTCGTTTATTTCGAGTGCGCTCACACAGAGGATGATGTTCCGGAGAGCTTGGGTGTAGCTCTCGCTGTGACGGTTCCATCAGGAGAGGAGTTGACAACGACCAGCATCGTGCAGGGTTTGACGATGACGTTCCAGGATCACGCGATCAGAGCGGATTTGGTCGTTTTGCCGATATCAGGATTCGACCTCATCCTAGGCATGGATTGGTTGTCAGAGTTTGGAGCAGTGATTGACTTTCAGTGGAGGACTGTGACTATCAAGCCGCCAGGGTAGGAGGCCTTCTTATTTGAGGCAGCTAAGAGGCCGTGGAAGCCCAGGTTTATTTCTTTCCTTCAGGCCAGGAAGCTAGTTTAGCAAGGATGTCAGGCGTTCTTGGACAGTGTTACCGCTTCTGGAGGTTCAGCAGGCCCTTCACTATCTGATGTGGAGGTAGTCAGGGATTTTGCAGACGTCTTCCCTGATGATGTAGTGGGAGTTCCACCGGAGCAAGAGGTGGAGTTTTCTATTGAGTTGATGCCAGGAACATTGTCTATCTCTAAGGCACCTTATCGATTAGCTCCTACCGAGGTGAAGGAGCATAAGGAGAAGATTCAGGAGTTGCTCGATAAGGGGTTCATACGCCCTAGATTTTCTACATGGGGCGCGCCAGTGTTGTTCGTGAAGAAGAAGGATGGCAGCTTGAGGTTGTGTATTGACTATCGGGAGTCGACCAGAGTCACAGTGAAGAATAAATACCCACTCCCGAGGATCAAGGATTTATTTGATCAGTTGCAGGGAGCTTCGGTGTTCTCAAAGATTTATTTGAGATCTGGCTATCATCAGCTGAGAGTTAGAGAGGAGGATGTGTCCAAGACTTATTTTCGAACACGCTACGGCCACTACGAGTTCTTGGTGATGCCATTTGGCCTGACGAATGCCCCAACGATTTTCATGGATCTGATGAATAGGTTATTCAGACAGTACTTAGACCAGTTCATCATTGTTTTCATCGACGACATTCTGGTCTATTCGAGGAACTTATAGGAGCATAGACAGCACTTGAAGACAGCCTTGCAGACTTTGAGGGGACATAGATTATATGCCAAATTCAGCAAGTGCGAGTTTTGGCTGGAGCAGGTGGCATTCTTGGGTCATATTGTGTCGAGAGATAGGATTTCAGTCGACCCATCTAAGGTAGAGGTAGCGCAGAACTGGGGGATTCCAAGGAATGCAGCGGAGATTCGCAGTTTCTTGGGCTTATCAGTTTATTATCGAAATTTTATCAAGGGCTTCTCCTCTATTCAGTGCCCTTGACAACCCTGACCAAGATGAATGCGAAGTATGTGTGGAGTCCTGAGTGTCAGAGGAGCTTTGATCAGCTGAAGGAGGCCCTTACTTCAGCATCAGTGTTAGCTATGCCAGTGGACCACGAGGAGTTTGTGGTTTATACAGATGCTTCTCTGAGAGTTTTGGGTGCAGTTCTGATGCATGTGTTAAGGTTATCGCGTATGCGTTGAGGCAGCTGAAGAGTTATGAGCAGAACTATCTGACGCATGATTTGGAGCTTGCTGCTGTATTGTTTGCGTTGAAGATTTGGAGGCACTATTTGTACGGCGAGAAGTGTCAGATATTCACCGTCCACAAGAGCCTCAAGTACTTCTTCACCCAGAAGGAGCTGAACATGAGGCAGCGCAGATGGTTAGAGTTGGCGAAGGACTATGACTGTGACATTACCTACCATCCGGGTAAGGCTAATGTAGTAGCGAACTCTTTGAGCCAGAAGACTGCAGTAGTTGCATGTTTGTCAGTTGAGAGGCCACTACAGGCTGAGATTCAGAGATTCGTTCTGGAGTTCTATTCAGGAGGCTGTGCACCAAGTTTAGCAGCGCTCACCATTCAGCCGACCCTTTGAGAGCGGATCAGATAGGGGCATGCCTCCTATGAGCAGTTACAACAGTGGAGACAGCGTGATGAGGACAGAGGACGAGGTCTGTACACAGTTGAGGATGGGATAGTCTGTTTCAGATGCCGCATGTGGGTGCCTAGTACTGGACAGTTGAGAGTCGAGATCTTATCTGAGGCTCATGCATCAACGTACTCCATCCACCCAGGGAGTACGAAGATGTACAGAGATTTACAGACATTGTACTGGTGGTCGGGGATGAAGAAGGATATTGGGAGATTCGTGTCTGAGTGCTTGACTTGTCAGCAGGTCAAGGTAGAGCATCAGCGATCGGCGGGGTTGTTGCAGCCACTCCCTATTCCCGAGTGGAAGTGAGAGAATATTACTATGAATTTCGTGGTTGGATTGCCCAGGAGTCCCAGAGGGTACACGATGATATGGGTAATTGTGGACTGACTCACCAAGTCGGCGCATTTCTTACCGTGAAGACTACTTTCACCCTGACGCAGTATGCAGAGCTCTATATCAGAGATGTTGTCAGACTACATGGCATACCAGTCTCTATTGTGTCTGACAGAGACACGAGATTTACGTCTGTGTTCTGGAGGAGTCTACATGCCACCTTGGGGACTAGGTTGTCATTCAGTACAGCTTTTCATCCGCAGACAGACGGACAATCAGAGAGCGTCATCCAGATTCTGGAGGATTTGTTGAGAGCTTGTGTCATAGATTTCCACGGTACGTGGGACTCGAGATTGGCGCTGGTATAGTTCATGTACAACAACAGCTTTCAGGCATCGATTGGGATGGCTCCGTATGAGGCGCTGTACGGGAGGATATGTAGATCTCCCGTGCAATGGGATGAGGTTGGAGAGAGAGTGCTGACTGGGCCGGAGTTAGTGCAGCAAACATCGGATATTGTGATGACCCTGTTGATGAGTACATCCCGACTGGCGGTGTGGACATCTGAGTGCCTGCTGCAGCAGTACCCTGTGACCGCACTTATGTTCCACTTTTATTATGATACGCTTTCAGATGTTGGTTTTAAACATGTTCATTTATTTCTATTTCATGTCTTGCTGAGGAAATGGTTTAGAAAGTGTTTTAAAAGGGATTGAGCCATACTTTTAGTTCATGTTTTCCACATTATATGCTACAGCAGAGTGGTTCTGTGAAAGAAACCAGCTGGGAAACAAGCCCAGTGCAAACCAGCTCAGAGACCAGCTGGGAGAGCGACCATCTCAGACGAACAAAGCAGTTTGAATACAAGTATTGCAAAGATTGCATTGTATTAGTTCTAACTGGTTTGCTTCATGTTGTCCACGTCAATTACACAATTATCGTTCTTAAATTAAGCAAAGGTTGCAGCGCATTAAATGAAGGAGCCTAGAGTCAACAAAGCCTACAAAGCATTAATTGATAAAGGACACAAAGTACAACTTTGACATAATTTTTCAGAAACCTTTTCAACGGCTACATCTTTGTGTCCAACGGGAAGAATTGCACAAGAGGCTATAAACAGCAGAAAACATATGAGCAAAAATAGAGGGGAAGAAAACAGATATGAGCTTTCATAGAAGAACTTTCCAGTCTGTGAGAATACATTTTGAGAGTGAGCATACACTGTATATTTCTCACACACGATTCACTCATACATACGAGAGTTGAGCTGAACTGAAAAATGAGTGAATCAGAAACACCAAATCAATGTAGTATTTTTACAGAGACGTTAAACAAGTCCTTGTAGCCTTTCTCACAGAGGCGTAAAAGAAGTGAGTTAGACACACGCAGATTGCGGGCTAGTGTGCAGTGGTGTGGCTAGGAGTTCTTGCGGCCGAAGGTCGTAGGAGTGGGTTGCAGCGGGGGCCGTTGTAATAAAAGTCTTCTAGTGAATCCTTCCCGTTGCGGAAGAAGGGGAGATGTAGGAGATTGAGCTCCGAACTTCCAGAAACAAATCGCAGCGTATTTTCTTTACAGCTTTATGCACTAACATCCATACACACTGCATATTTATAACTGTGCATAAAACTGTTAAAATGGGCTTTTGAATTTAAGAGTTCATGTTGAGTTATTTCCGCACGAGTTAACTTCATTAATCAATCTGTATCTCGATGCACAAGTATTCAAGAACACTGAGCTATTGCAGCTCAAGTAATAAATAACCAGATCACTGAAAGAGCTGGTTTCACCGACTAGCTAGAACCAGGATCTTGCACTGCGTTGGTTTAGCGCCGAGCTGGTCATACACAAAAGCGATCCAGTTTCAGCATCCATCTTGAACCAGCTTATTTATCACGATCTGGTTTCAGCGTCTAGCTGGATCTAGCGTCTTTTACTCGATCTGGTTATTCCCTCTAAGTTCTATTTATTCACTAAATAACTTCTGTATACATTAACAGAGGGTAAATCGATCCAAACAAGGTTATACAACGATTTGGCTAATTGTGGACCGACTCACCAAGTCCGAACATTTCTTACCCAAGACCACTTTTACCTTGACGCAGTACGCAGAGCTTTATAATAGAGAGATTGTTAGGCTGCATGGTATACCCATCTCTATTGTGTCAGATCGGGACACCAAGTTTACATCTGCATTTTGGAGGAGCTTAAAACGTAGCGTTGGGGACTAATTTTTCATTCAATACAGCTTTTCACCCACAGACATATGGACAGTCGGAGAGAGTCATTCAGATTCTAGAGGATTTGCTGAGAGCTTGTGTGATAGATATCCAGGGTACGTGGGATTCTAAGATTGCCTTTGGTAGAGTTCACGTACAATAACAACTTTTCAGGAATAGATTGGGATGGCTCCCTATGAGGCTTTGTACGGGAGAAGGTGTAGGTCTCCCGTGCACTTGGATGAGGTTGAAGAGAGAGTTTTGATTGGGCCGGAGCTGGTGCAGCAGACAGCAGACATTGTGACTAGGATACGAGATTGGATGAGGACAGCCCAGAGTCGTCAGAAGAGTTATGTCGATCGTAGACGACGAGACCTGGAGTTGACCGTAGGGGATCACGTATTGTGAGGATATCGCCCATTAAGGGCGTGATGCGCTTTGGCCGGAGAGGCAAGTAGTCCGAGATTCATTGGGACATTCGAGATATTGGAGAGGGTCGGTACGTTGGCATATCGAGTAGCACTACCACCCAGCCTGTCAGCGGTGCATAACGTATTTCATATTTCGATGCTACGGAAGTACGTCCCAAATCCATCGCACGTGTTAGACTTTGAGCCGCTTCGGTTATCACCAGATCTATCTTTTGAGGAGCGACCAGTTCAGATCTTGGCTCGAGAGGAGCGTAGGCTCAGAGCACGGAGTATTCCGATGGTCAAGTTCTGGTGGCAGAATCACTCAGAGGATGAGGATACCTGGGAGACCAAGGCCGATATGCAGACACGCTACCCAGAGCTTTTCGGTACGTAACCTAATTTCGAGGACAAAATTTCTATTAGGGGAGATTTGTAACGCCCGAAAATCTTGATTACGTGTGAATGAGTGCATGACTAGGGGGAAATTTTTTTTTAGAAAATTATGTGCCATTTTATGTGATTAAGTGTTAAATTAATTTTTTTAAGATGTTCATGTCATGTTTTTAACACAATCGAGTTACGGACGCGTGAACGAGACAGGGAACGACTGAGGTGTAAATTTATTTGAATTTTTAAGCCCTCATAGTTTTAAGAGCTAAAATTTATTATTTTAAGGAGCCTTTACGAAAAATAGGATTTTATGTATAATAGTCGAAGGTGTAAATTTATTTGAATTTTTAAGCCCTCATAGTTTTAAGAGCTAAAATTTATTATTTTAAGGAGCCTTTACGAAAAATAGGATTTTATGTATAATAGTCGAGGGGAACCCGTTTTTCACCTATACGGGTTATTTTAATGAGCTTTGCTATATTTTAAAAATTGGGAGATTTATTATTATGAAAATTAGGAGTTAAAGATTTGATTTGTGAGTTTTAATCAATATTTTAATTAGTGGGGGTTAATAAAGTAAAAAGCTCTTCATTTCCTAATTAATACCTTGGAGGGGTATTTTGTAACACTACTCATTTTCTTGCAACCCTAATTTCGAAACCCTAGCCTCCTCCCTCCCTCACTCTAGCCATCCCCCTCCCCTTGGAAAGGCTCCATCGATTTCTTTCTCAAAGTTTCTTGAAGATTTCAAAGGTTGATCGTCACATCTCTTGTCCTTCGCTCCGGTAACGCTTAGACTACATAATTCTTCAAAAATGCACGCTCTAATCTCCATTTTTCTCACCATTTAAATCATAATATTCTGTTTTTAAAAGATGTTGCATGAATTGTATGTGAATTGTGCTGATCTATGTCTATTATTTGAGACCATGCATGTATCATGATTTTCAACACGTATTTGATCTGTTTCTTGTGATGCATAGGTCATGGATGGTTCATAGGTCTGGGGTGAGGTCCAAGGGTGGTACCAGTAGTTAGTACATCGAGTTAAGGTCATGTGGCATGTGGAGGGATTTTGTCAAGGAATGAATTAGTTACGAATTTTATGATTAGCTCGTATCCTTGATTGTCGTCTGTGCGCGACATAGAGTTGTTGGACTCGAGTAAGTCGCTATATGTAGTCTGTGTAATAAAGGTTGATTTCATGTGATATCTCATTGAGTTAGGGCCATGCAGGTCCAAACGGGGAGCGATTTGGTCGAGGAACGAATTAGTTATGAGTTTTATGGCTAACACGTGTCCTGGTTGCAGTCTACGCGAGAGCAGTGTCATTATGAGCATCAGGTTGGTCACGTATTGATTTCTTTCGAGTCTCGTTTGTTCCATTGACTATTATATTGAGTTAGGGATATGTGGGTTGAAATCGGGAGTAATTCGGTTAAGAATTAGATTTTTAATGATTGTTTCCGTTTTGTCGCTCGAAGTGAGCCTCGTCGGGTCATTTTTGTGAAAATTGAGATTTTGAGTCTTATGGGCTGCCAATGTTCGTGGATCACTTTATATGATATTTTAAGCATATTTTAAGATATTTTCCAGCATTTTGAGAATTTATTTGATTTAGAGGATTTTTGGCAATTTTCATGACAAACTAACGTCCAGAAAATGATTTTTAGCACGTATGATTTTTATACTGTCATATGCTGTGATTTTATGAGAAATTATGATCAAAAAGTTTAGGAAGTTAAGAAGGAAATTTAATTTTGAGTTTAATGGGTCAAGTTGAGTTATGAGTTATGCTACAATTATAGATCAAGTCTAGGCTTTTGGGCTTAGAGTTAGTGAGCCAGTCACTTGAACCAGTCCTTGACCGGAAAAGAAATTGTAGAAGCCCATTAATATATATTTAATTATATATGTAGTATTTTACGTATATGATTATGCATTTGTTTAAAGAAAAATAAATATATATTGATGGGCTTATCCTTTTAAAATTGCATGCTTTATGAAGTACATGCATCATGAAAGTTTTATGAAATGTTAAAGGCATGTAAGAAAAGAAAATAATTTTGAGGGATTGAAGTGATTTGTGGCAATGTGGACGATGAGCGGATCCGGGATGCCGGGCCCGGTGAACCTCTGCTAATGTTATAATGATAGACGATGAGCGGATCCAGGATACCGAGCCCGGTGACCTCAGTTAATGTGATAATGGATAAGTTTGGGTGAACCGACCGCCACGTAAGTTGGTTTCTTATGATTGATCAATCGTTAATGTAATGGCCCACATTTCATGGATACGACTCACACGTTTTTATCTTATGCTATGTCATTACTTATTATGATGATATACGATTATGTAATGTTACGACTGATTTTGAGCCATGTTTTACGATCATCCATGCATGCATGTTTCAAAGTTATTGTATGATACGTATGTGCTTGCATGTGGTTTTATTATACGAACTTTGTTATTATCAGATAGAGCATGCTGGCCCTTTAGGTTCACTAGGTTTAAATGGTGCAGGTGAGCCTGCTGATGATTTCATTCCTACAGGAGGTGAGGATCTCTGAGCGCCCGCTGCGGCTGTTACCCCGTGACCACTCAGATGTCGTTATTTTATTTTACGAGAAATGTTCAGTTTTCCGCAACTTTTACTTACTCTGCTTTTAAGACAAAATGAATGATTTAATGTTTCGAGATATTTATTTACTTATGTTTTAAGATGATGTGAGGAAAGTTTTCAATGGACGAACTATGTTGATTTAAAAAAAAAAAATTCTACAGTACGGTTCGTCTCATTTCGATTCATTCACATCGTATTGGAAGCTAGAATCAGTGTAGCCTTCCAATTTCAGTTCACTACCTCCATAGAACATGAACATATTCTTAGTCCTTCGTAAGTACTTAAGAATATCTTTCACGGCCTTCCAATGCATTTGGCCGAGGTTGGCTTGGTAGCGGCTCGTGACACTCAGAGCATATGCGACATCCGATCTAGTCAAGATCATACCATACATAATACTACCTATTACCGAGGCATATGGCACACATGTTGTGAGGATTCAGATTTAGATTAGTGGTTAATTTTATTGTTTGGGTTTAGCCACGTGAATTTTGAAGTTTAGAGTTGTCGAATTCCTCCAAATATTGAATCAACCGTGCTGTAGCCAACGAATGGTAGGATTTCGAATTTGATGGTTACTGTAGCTTGCAGCTGGTGGAAATGGAAAATCAGTTGTTGCGTTTGTGTTGCGTCTGGCAGTCGTTGCGCTCGTGAGAGAATGACCAGTCAATGAATTGAAGAACCAGTCGTGGGAGGAATTGTATTGCGACTGGATGACCAGCTGTGGAATTGAGGAACCAGTCGAGGGAGCAACGCAACGTCGTCTGGTTTAGTTGAAACGCTGCATTTCGAGGATTGCGACTGGATAGCTTGCGACTGGATAGCTTGCGACTGGATAGTTGCGACTGGATTGTTGCGTCTGGTTTGTTGTAGGAAGAATGAGTGCCAGTCGTAAGATTCCTACGGTTCAAGACGACTGGATTGGTGAGCAGCAGTCGAGAGATTGAGATGTATATAGAGGTGTTGATCGACACTTAGAATACTTGAGAGCCAGATATTTCTTATCTTCTTTCTCAAACCCTCGTCGAGCTACTGTTCACCCGAGGTTTTCTTCCCTAGATTTCCGTCGTTTTCCGTCGAAAATTTGAGTGTTTTCGGTGGCACTGGGTTCCTTGTGAACTTCTCTTTCGATTGCTACCCATTTAAAGCTGCAGAACGACCTTGGAGAAGATCGCGAAAGCTGCTGGTTTCTGGCCGTGAGTGCTGCCGTGCTCTGTTTGAATTTGTGAGGTAGAATTTGTGGATTCGAGGTACGATTGAGCAGCCCTTAGCAGCTTTGAGCGTGAACATGTCTATATTTCAATGTTGTGAAATCTGCGAAGTTGCTGTTATGTGTTACGTGGAACAGTTTGATGAATTGCTTGAGATATATATTCTGTTTTCACGTATTATGCCTTGTATGCATTGAGCATTGAAATTGAATGGCATTCATGCATACATCTTGAGCCTGAATTGACAGATTGATTTGATTACCTGATTGGGTGCCACGTTGTGACTGGCCGACTGTTGAGTCGTGTCCGAAAAGTCCAACACTATCGTCGGAGTGGTGACTACCGGATTCGAGTGTCTACCATCGAGCTGTGATGAGCTGATGGGTCCCGATGATCACGGACCGATGATTTCCACCGGCTGATTGGTTGTGTGTGGTATAGAGGCTTGATTTGAGTTTCCAGTTGATAGACTGGTCTAGCTATCCGATTTCTTGATAGCCCTCATGCATTCATAGCATTGATTATAGCATGTTGCATGTTTAGCTGTTATGATAGCTCTTCGTACTGAGGCTTGACCTCGTACTTGTTTTCCTGCTTTTGTTGTTTGGTTCTGCGTTGCCCATTTGCAGGAGTTTCAGGTAACCTAGCTGGGCAGAGTGGAAGTTCAGCTGGTCGATCCCCGCGTCCCTGAGTCCCGTCTATTTATGATATGTATTGAACCGGGGGATGCCCCGTGTTATCATTGTATTTGGGGATCTGTATTTTGAATTGATATTATGTGGTTACTTGTTGTATGAGTTTGAGTTAACTCATATTTTGAGTATTGAATATTTTGAATGTATGATTTGAAGTTCAGGCCCATAGTATTTCGAAAAAATTTTTAGCCCTGATTTTAAGCTTCCGTGTTTATGCGCTTATTATGTGTTAATTGTTAGTAATTAGCACGGGGCCTGACATTTTTGGTATCAGAGCTTAAACTGGGATAAGCTCGATTTCTTTTGATCACACTCGAGTCTAGGCACGGAGTTTTGATTTGAATTTGATTGCCTCTGTGACCTATGTGATCTATTATCTGTCTTGTTGTTATATCTGCTGTGAGATCTTACCTCTAGGCTCGTTTAGATGCCGCCGAGACGAGGAGGAGGTAGGAGGACTAGACGTTCTGAGGAGGAGTCTAGAGCAGGTAGTGATGACGATCAGGTTGAGGACGTCACTAGGCAGATAGGTGGAATGGAGTTAGTCTTAGCCCGATTTCAGCGGACGAACCCACCGACGTTGGCCGATACTGAGGGTGGCGCTAGGGCTGAGGCGTGGCTTGTTCAGATGGAGGAGCTATTTGATACCCTGGAGTACGCCCCAGAAAAGAGACTGAAGTTGGCAGTGCTGCAGGATGATGCGCAACGCTGGTGGAGCAGTACTTCTAGGATGCTTCGAGATAGTGGGACGGTGCTCACTTGGGATGTTTTCTGTGAGGCTTTTCGACGCGAGTACACTCCAGAGTCCTACTTCGCTAGCCGAGAGCGTGAGTTTGATAATTTGAAGCAGGGTGATATGCGTGTGGCCGAGTATGCGAGGCGGTTTTATGCGCTTTTAGTGTACATGCCAGTTGTGGCAAACCAAGAGCGAACGAAGAGGAACAAGTTCTTGAAGGGATTGAGACCTGACCTTTATCGGATGGTGTTGTCTGGGTCCCCGACGACTTTCATGGAAGCTGTGAACAATGCAGTGGATATTGAGGAGAGTTTGATGGATCCCGAGGCTCCAGTGCATCAGACGACCGCGCGTGCTTCTCAGCCAGCTCAGGCGGTGTCGCAGTTGTATCAGTCTCCTCTGGGGTCACAGCAGTCGAGTCGCCAGCAGTTCAGACCTCGAGGGAAGCAATTTAAGAAGAAGGGCCATTCGAGTTCCTCTGGTTCCGTGAGCTCGGGTTCTGGCAGTGGTTCAGGTGGTGGTTCTGGCGGCGGATTTTGTAGTCAGTGCGGAGGGAGACACGAGACTTCGGAGTGTCGTGGAGTTAGAGGACTCTGCCATCTTTGTGGTCAGCCGGGACATTTTGTGAGAGCGTGTCCTTCGATTGGAGGGCGATCTACTGGTCAGTCGCAGCAGGGTTCCGCTAGCGGTTCTTCCCAGTGACAGCAATCTTTTGCGCAGTCCCAGCGATCTGGTTTTCAGCCTCGTGAGCCGTCACATTTTGGAGGACCTTCCCGACCCCCGTTTCAAAATCCCCAGCAGGCGCAGGCGAACGCCTTGTCGTTGGACCAGGCTGAGGAGACGCCGGGCATGGTGATTAGAGGTACATGCTCTATTTATGATTATCCTGCGAGAGTTTTGTTTGACACTCGTGCATCACACTCTTTCATATCTGAGATGTTTGTGTTTGAGCGTGGGTTGAGTTCTTCCCCACTGTGTGATGTTGTTTCTGTGTCTACTCCTGCTGGTGTGAACCTGTGGTCTCGAGAAGTAGTAGTAGATTGCCTGATTAGGTTTGATGAGCATGTTTTGGTGACCAATTTGATTGTGTTGGGGATTAGAGATTTCGACTGTATTTTGGGAATGAAAGTATTATCTAGATATAAGGCTACCGTTGATTGCTTCCATGGTGTGGTGAGATTTCGCCCTGATACGGGTGAGAGGTGGGATTTCTACGGCACGGATTCGAGGTCGAAGATTCCCCTAGTGTCCGCTATGGAGATGTTTAGCCTGCTATCGCTAGGTAATGCAGGATTCATGATCTACGCACTTGATAGTTCCCAGGAGCAGCGTTTAGTGTTGCGTGACATCCCCGTCGTTCGAGAGTTTCCCGACGTGTTTCCAGATGAGATTCTTGGATTCCCTCCTCGACGCGAGATCGACTTCATGTTGGGGATCCGGATCCACCCCCCGGTCAGGCAGCGGAAGAACAAAAATTATAGAACCGGGAGGCGATCAATACGATAAACAAATCTACATTCTACGACATTCATAGGATGTTTAGCGAGTTACCTCTCTGGCACTTGTGCCTGGCTCCAACCGTGATTACAATAATCCGGCTCTTCTCGGTAGATTGCTATAGATACGCCAATCCGGTCCACGACCAGATCCGAGACTCCTTCGTCAGACTGCACTAGAAGTCCTGACGAGATCAGCACGATCGGATTCTCCTCGAAAAACTAGGCCGGAACAAATTCCGGCGAAGTTGGTGGTGGCGGCGGGCGGCGCACGGCGGCGGCGTGATCGAGAGGGAGGCGGCGGCTTTTGGTGTGTTGGGTTAGGTTTTCTAATTGTGTTGTATGAAGTGTTTGTCATTAAGTCTAATAATCATTATTAAATAGACTTAACAATGGACTTGGACCGGCCCATCGGGCCCGGGTCCAA
>KQ992579.1:184002-204237 GCA_001598015.1 Dorcoceras hygrometricum | reverse complement strand
AAGCAGCTATGGGTTCGAGATTGGCGATGAGCACAGCCTATCACCCACAGACAGACGGACAGTCTGAGCGGACTATCCAGACTTTTGAGGATATGTTGCGAGCGGTAGTGATGGATTTCAGCGGTGGCTGGCAGGATTCGCTTTCCTTAGTTGAGTTTTCGTATAACAACAGCTACCAAGTCACTATTGGAATGGCTCCGTTTGAGGCGTTGTATGGTCGAAAGGTGTAGATCCCCGATTTGTTGGGAAGAAGTTGGCGAGAGACAGCTTTCTACACCGGAGTTTGTTCAGCACATGAAGGATCAAATTGACTTGATTCGGAGTAGAATGAAGGCTGCTCAAGACCGTTTCTCGAGTTATGCTAATAGAAGACGTCGACCGTTAGAGTTTGAGGTTGGCGATCGTGTGTTTCTCAAGATTTCTCCTTTCAAGAGCGTGATGAGATTCAGATTTATAGGCAAATTGGCTCCCAGATTCGTTGGTCCCTTTGAGATTATCGAGAGGATTGGACAATTTGCTTATAGACTGAGGCTGCCCGAGGAGTTAGCCGCGATGCATGACGTGTTTCATGTGTCAATGTTGAGAAAGTATGAGCCGGATCCGTCCCATGTTTTGAGAACTGACGAAGTTGAGCTGGATTCTGCCTTGAGTTATGTCGAGTATCCGGTGCAGATCTTGGATAGGAAGGAGAAACAGCTGAGAAACAAGATAATTCCGTTGGTGATGGTCCAATGGAGCAAGAATGGCCAAGAAGAGGCGACCTGGGAGGTTGAGGAAAAGATGCGGCATGATTGGCCTCATCTGTTTGAGCACTGATCGTGCAACATTTCCAGGTAAACTTCTGGTTTTAGCTTCGAACTTGAGTAGTTGCTGGTGTTGATTTGCATGATTAGTTGTATTCTTTCCTGAGCTTACCTTTGATTTCGAGGACGAAATCCCTTAAGGTGGGGAGAATGTGAGGATTCAGATTTAGATTAGTGGTTAATTTTATTGTTTGGGTTTAGCCACGTGAATTTTGAAGTTTAGAGTTGTCGAATTCCTCCAAATATTGAATCAACCGTGCTGTAGCCAACGACTGGTAGGCTGATATGTTAGCGTCCTTGAGTATTTCGAAAGTTCATGAGGATTTGAGTACGTCTGGTTGGCGATTCCAGCTGGGTGATCAGTATTTCCTTGTTTCTTCTCTTCAGGTGGAACCGCAGATTGTGATGAACATCAGGGAGGCGCAGAGGACCGACCCCTATATCCATGAGTTGAGGATTAAAGCGCAGTCAGGTCAGTCTGATGATTTCTCTGTTGCTTCTGATGGATGTTTGAGATTCAGAGGGAGATTATTAGTTCCGAACCTGATTTATTTGAAGGAGACCCTCATGAATGAAGCGCATTGTAGTCGGTACAGTGTGCATCCAGGTGAGCGAAAGATGTACCATGCCTTGAAGTCTCACTACTTGTGGGCAGGTATGAAGAGCGACATTTCTGCTTTTGTTGCTAGATGTTTGAATTGCCAGCAGGTCAAGGCTGAGAGAGTGAGACCTGGTGGTTTGCTGCAGAGCTTGGAGGTGCCCCAATGGAATTGGGAGCACATCGCCATGGATTTTGTGACTCATCTACCTCGATCGAGTAGGGGATGCGATGCGATCTGGGTTGTGATTGATAGACTCTCGAAGTCAGCCCATTTCATTCCCTATGATGTGAGGTGTTCGATGAAAAAGATGGGGAAATTGTACATCGACCATGTGGTTAGATTGCATGGAGTTCCGGTTTCGATAGTGTCTGACAGAGATCCGAGGTTCACTTCTCGCTTTTGGAAGAGTCTGCAAGCAGCAATGGGTTCGAGATTGGCGATGAGCACAGCCTATCACCCACAGACAGACGGACAGTCTGAACGGACTATCCAGACTTTAGAGGATATGCTGCGAGCGGTAGTGATGGATTTCAGCGGTGGCTGGCAGGATTCGCTTTCCTTGGTGGAGTTTTCGTATAACAACAGCTACCAAGTCACTATTGGAATGGCTCCGTTTGAGGCTTTGTATGGTCGAAAGTGCAGATCCCCGATCTGTTGGGAAGAAGTTGGCGAGAGACAGCTTTCTACACCGGAGTTTGTTCAGCACATGAAAGACCAAATTGATTTGATCCGGAGTAGAATGAAGGCTGCCCAAGACCGTTTCTCGAGTTATGCGAACAGAAGACGTCGACCGTTAGAGTTTGAGGTAGGAAATTGTGTGTTTCTCAAGATTTCTCCTTTCAAGAGCGTGATGAGATTCCGATAGTTATGTCGAATATCCGGTTCAGATTTTGGATAGGAAGGAGAAGCAGCTGAGAAACAAGATAATTCCGTTGGTGATGGTCCAATGGAGCAAGCATGGCCGAGAAGAAGCGACCTGGGAGGTTGAGGAAAAGATGCGGCAGGATTGGACTCATCCGTTTGAGCACTGATCGTGCCACATTTCCAGGTAAACTTCTAGTTTTAGCTTTGAACTTGAGTAGTTGCTGGTTTTGATTTGCATGATTGGTTGTTTTCTTTCCTGAGCTTACCTTTGATTTCGAGGACGAAATCCCTTAAGGTGGGGAGAATGTGAGGATTCAGATTTAGATTAGTGGTTAATTTTATTGTTTGGGTTTAGCCACGTGAATTTTGAAGTTTAGAGTTGTCGAATTCCTCCAAATATTGAATCAACCGTGCTGTAGCCAACGACTGGTAGGATTTGGAATTTGATGGTTACTGTAGCTTGCAGCTGGTGGAAATGGAAAATCAGTTGTTGCGTTTGTGTTGCGTCTGGCAGTCGTTGCGCTCGTGAGAGAATGACCAGTCGATGAATTGAAGAACCAGTCGCGGGAGGAATTGTATTGCGACTGGATGACCAGCTGTGGAATTGAGGAACCAGTCGAGGGAGCAATGCGACGTCGTCTGGTTTAGTTGAAACGCTGCGTTTCGAGGATTGCAACTGGATAGCTTGCGACTGGATAGCTTGCGACTGGATAGTTGCGACTGGATTGTTGCGTCTGGTTTGTTGTAGGAAGCATGAGTGCCAGTCGTAAGATTCCTACGGTTCAAGACGACTGGATTGGTGAGCAGCAGTCGAGAGATTGAGATGTATATAGAGGTGTTGATCGACACTTAGAATACTTGAGAGCCAGATATTTCTTATCTTCTTTCTCAAACTCTCGTCGAGCTACTGTTCACCCGAGGTTTTCTTCCCTAGATTTCCGTCGAAGATTTGAGTGTTTTCGGTGGCACTGGGTTCCTTGTGAACTTCTCTTTCGATTGCTACCCATTTAAAGCTGTAGAACGACCTTGGAGAAGATCGCGAAAGCTGCTGGTTTCTGTCCGTGAGTGCTGCCGTGCTCTGTTTGAATTTGTGAGGTAGAATTTGTGGATTCGAGGTACGATTGAGCAGCCCTTAGCAGCTTTGAGCGTGAACATGTCTATATTTCAATGTTGTGAAATCTGCGAAGTTGCTGTTATGTGTTACGTGGAACAGTTTGATGAATTGCTTGAGATATATATTCTGTTTTCACGTATTATGCCTTGTATGAGCATTGAAATTGAATGGCATTCATGCATACATCTTGAGCCTGAATTGACATATTGATTTGATCACCTGATTGGGTGCCACGTTGTGACTGGCCGACTGTTGAGTCGTGCCCGAAAAGTCCAACGCTATCGTCGGAGTGGTGACTACCGGATTCGAGTGTCTACCACCGAGCTGTGATGGGCTGACGGGCCCCGATGATCACGGACCGATGATTTCCACCGGCTGATTGGCTGTGTGTGGTATAGAGGCTTGATTTGAGTTGCCAGTTGATAGACTGGTCTAGCTATCCGATTTCTTGATAGCCCTCATGCATTCATAGCATTGATTATAGCATGTTGCATGTTTAGCTGTTATGATAGCTCTTCGTACTGAGGCTTGACCTCGTACTTGTTTTCCTGCTTTTGTTGTTTGGGTCTGCGTTGCCCATTTTCAGGAGTTTCAGGTAACCTAGCTGGGCAGAGTGGAAGTTCAGATGGTCGATCCCCGCGTCCCTGAGTCCCAGTCTATTTATGATATGTATTGAACCGGGGGATGCCCCGTGTTATCATTGTATTTGGGGATCTGTATTTTGAATTGATATTATGTGGTTACTTGTTGTATGAGTTTGAGTTAACTCATATTTTGAGTATTGAATATTTTGAATGTATGATTTGAAGTTCAGGCCCATAGTATTTCGAAAAATTTTTAAGCCCTGATTTTAAGCTTCCGTGTTTATGCGCTTATTATGTGTTAATTGTTAGTAATTAGCACGGGGCCTGACACATGTCATACTCTCTATCTCCTTATCAGTCTTTGGAAACATAGACTTAGATAGAGTGACCCGGTGGCACATAGGTAGGTGTCCTCTCTTCGACTTTCCATAGAGAACAACTTAAGTATGGTATCGATATAGGTCTCTTGGGTGAATCCGAGCATCCTTTTCGATCTATATCTATAGATCTGTATTCCCAGAATATAGGATGCTTCACCCATGTCCTTCATCGAGAATCTACTAGACAACCATACTTTAGTTGACTGCAGCATTCCTACATCATTCCCAATGAGTAGAATGTCATCAACATAAAGTACAAGGAATGTCACAGCATTTTTAACTACCTTCTAGTACAAACATGGCTCCTCAGGATTTTTGATGAAATCAAATTCTTTAATCATTTCATCAAACCTCAGGTTCCAACTTCTCGATGCTTGCTTGAGATCGTAGATCGATCTCTGAAGTTTGCATATTTATGCTAAGTTTCGATGGATGTGAAACCCTCAGGATGCGTCATATAGATATCTTCCTTAATGTTTCCATTAAGGAACGCAGTCTTCACATCCATTTCTGTATCTCATAGTCGTACCATGCGACTATGCCTAGCAGGATTCTAATTGACTTGAACATTGCAACTGGTGAAAAAGTTTCATCATAGTCAACACCCTGCCTTTGAGTGTAACCTTTTGCGACCAGTCGCGCCTTGTAGGTCAATACCTTACCATCGATCCAAGTTTTCTCTTGTATATCCATTTACACCCAATAGGAACTATTCCTTCGGGAGGATTCACAAGAGTCGAACTTGGTTCGAATGCATTGAGTCAATTTCAGGTTGCATTGATTCAAGCCACAAATTAAAATCAGCATCGGAAATCACCTCCTTGAAGGTACTTGGATCACATCCAACAGTTTGATCACTTTGATCATCTTCAAGCAAGAAACCATATCTAACAGGAGCCCTAGGAACCCTTTCAGATCTCCTAGCAATGTCCATATCAAGGATTGACTCTTGAGGTGTGGGAGATTCACTTGGTATTTCAGTTGGTTCTCGAACTTCTTCGAGTTCTACTATCTTGCCTTTTCCATCAAGTAGAAATTTCTTTTTCCAGAAAGGTGACATTTTTAGAAACAAATTTGTTTCATTGGGATAGTAGAAGCAGTATCCAATAGAATTCTTTGGATACCAAATGAAATAGCATAAGATGGATCTATTATCCAGCTTATCTCCCACTGTCTGCTTCATGTAAGCAGGACATCCCAAATCCTCAAGTACGAGTACTTGGGTGGCTTGCCCATCCATATCTAATATGGAGTTTTATCCACTGCCTTGGTGTGGACATTTTTCAACAACATTATCGTGGTTTCGAGCGCATAGCCCCAAACGAGGCAGGAAGTTCAGTGAAGCTCATCATAGATCGAACCATGTCCATCGAGGTTCGATTAAGACGCTCCGCTACACCATTGAGTTGTGGTGTGGCCGAAGGGATCCACTATGAGAGAATCTCATTCTCTTTAAGATAGTCTTCAAATTCGGCACTCAAGTATTCTCCATCTCGATCGGATTGAAGTGTTTTAATACTATTTCCCAGTTGATTTTCTACTTCAGCCTTGAATTCCTTGAAACTTTCAAAGCATTCAGACCTGTGCTTCTTTAAGTACAAGTACCCAAACCTAGAGTGATCATTGGTAAAGGTGATGAAGTAGGTGTGACCGAACTTAGTACCAATGCTAAGTGGGCCACACACATCAGTATGGATCAAATCCAATAGGCCTTGAGCACGTTCAGGCTTGCCCGTGAAGGGCAATTTTGTCATTTTTCCCTTGAGACAGGATTCACAAGTTGGTAAGGAGTTAATATCAGACATATTAAACATGTCGCTCCTAATCAACTTGTTCATCCTATTTAAGGAAATATGACCTAGCCTAGCATGCCAAAGTTGTGCCGGGTTCAGACTATCGTTTTTCCTTTTGATTGTTGTTGTATGTATTTCCACATCGTGAGTTGGAACTTATCTCAATTTTAAGGTGTACAGATTGTTTTCGCATTCCTCAATTATAATTAAACATTAATTCTTGTAAATATTGCAAAGAGAATTAGCAAAGTGACAAGAATATCCATCACTATCAAGCATAGAAACGAAAATAATGTTTTTTATTAATTCGGGAACAAATAAACATCTCTCAACAACAACTTAAAATTTGAATTAGCAAATAAATATACATCTGCTATAGCTACGACCGCAATCCTTGCTTCGTTTCCAAGCCTCAAGTGGGTCTCATCCTCCCTAAGACGTCGACTTCTTTTCATTACCTGCAAGTCATTGCAGATATGAGATCCACATCCGGTATCAAGTACCCAAGAAGTTGAGTTTAGAGACATATTTATTTCAATGTAGAATATACCTTTTGCAGTTTACAACTGATCGAGGTAATCCCGACAGTTCCTCCTCCAATGCCCAGGCTTGTGGAAGTGGTGTCAAACGTCCTCAGACTTGTTCGGCATCGGAGCCCTTGCCTTGGAATTCATGGCGGGCTTCTCCTCCTTCACAGGGGCAGAACGCTTCTTACCCTTGCGTTTAGGCCCCTTATTCACAGAGGAAGAAGAGCTCAAAAGGAGGACGGGCTTGTCCTTCTTTATGGTCCCCACAAACACGAAAAGCATGTTTACCACCTCTTCAAGGGTGGCATCCAGCTTGTTCATGTTGAAGTTGACCACAAAGGGGTTGAACACAGTAGGGAGGGAGAGGAAAAGCAGATCCACAGACAACTCATGTGGAAGAGTGATTTCGAGGCCCACTAGCTTCTCAATGAACCCAATCATACGGACCATGCTCACGGACCAAAGTCCCCTCGCGCATGCGGCTCGTCATGAGCTCCTTGACAGTGGTGAACCTCTCACTCCAAGAGTTCTCCCCATACAACTCCTTGAGATGAAGGTGTATGTCAGAAACATACTTCGTCTTCTCGAATTGCCACTGCAATTCGTTGCACATTGATCCCATCATATAGCATCGTGCTTTAAGCTCGTCATCCCTCAATTTTTTGCAGCTTTTCCAGCTCATCAGGACTGGCATTGGCAGGGGCCTCCTTCGAAGGATCTTCTCTATCGTGTAGAGAAGTTTCTCCGAAGCAAACACAATCTTATGATTGTGGATCCAATCTTGATAGTTTAAGCCAGTGAACTTATTGCTATCCAGTATAGCAGCAAGTGGATTTTTGATCGAAGACATAATTATAGCAGTTTATACTGAAAGGAAAAACAGTCATGCATTACAGACTAGTCATGAAAAACGCTAAGACATAAAAAAAGGTCATTTAGTTTTATGAATTACCCTCCCACTATTTTAACGATTTCACCACCCTCTAATGAAATGGATAAAGCTAGTTTTCTTAGTGGGTACACAGAGTCCAATCAAGAAATCATGGTCCCAAATAATATCAGCCAACCATGATCCTCAAAAGGTAGAGCCCAATTGCAACAGGTGCAACCTCCATGTATTTACCTAACGTCCAGTAAGGGCCCAATAATATGATGTCGATTACTATCACGTGTCAAGATGACCCATCAATATTGAGTTGTAATGGACGGTCGCCATAACGTCCCCATAATTTGAGCCAACGACATGGGAGTTCCATACAACTCACAGTAAGTGTCAATGTCGTGCACATATTTCTGGCACACAGAACCCCCTTCAATAATATGAGCCGGGCCATATGTGCTGGTGATAGGATCAATATGGATCGAAAATAGGCCTAGGAGTTTAGAAGGTGGGGGGGGGGGGTTGAATGAACTCCTTTGTATTTTAAATTTTCGAAACCTTTAAAAGTGATTTTACAAGCGCCTTGCTTAACTCGGATCTGTGTTACCAGATCTGAGGTATCTCAGTCCCAAAGCTGATTTCTCGACTAACAATGATAGTGCGGAAATAAGTCGATTAACCAGTGAACAGTGTAAATAAATGAATGCGATAAGTAACAGTGCTAGGTTCAGAATTTGTTTCTAGATGTTCGGATCTGAAGATCCTACGTCTCCCCTTCTTCCTTTGCAGAAAGGTTTCACTAGAAGACTTTGATGAATACAGACACTGTAGACACCCGGTCACTGATCCTTGCTCCAAGTGAACTCCTAGCAATAACCAATACAAGCAGATACAACTGATGAATACAATCAACGTAATTTCTCAAACGGCTTCACATAACACGTTTGTTACAGACTCAAATCTGAATGATACAAAGAAATACGATATAGTGAGTACTGTAAATCTTATGGTTCTTTTATCAACAAGAACTATTTACAAATGTAAACCAGAAGATATCTCGAAGTGTGAATCTATGAAGGCTTGAACTTGAGATTTCTTCGAGATTTGAATACTGGGACTCGAAATAATTTTTGATAAAAGATTCCCAGTAAGTATGTAAGAGCGTTAGTAGCAGCGAGAACGTCGTGAATGGTAGAGAATGACCGAGAGATTCTCCATTTGAATTCTTCAGCTATTTATACTCTTTGTTTCAACGGTCAATAAATGTAGCCAGTAGAGATAAGCTCCTTTGCATATCTTCATCGTATCATAGCATTTAATGCCATAAAAAAGGTAAACTGCGCTCGTCAGGGCTAAATTGACTTATATTCCAAAGTGAGTAATCATCGTATCAATCACTCTGCGTACTGTGCAACTTTACCCAAAATAGCTCTGATCTTGTCTCCTTATTTCCAGGCTTTTATAAGATTAAATCATGACCGTTGATTCTTCTCAAATAACTATTTGATAGCATCTGAAGTGTTCCGAAGCTCATGTCTGTAAGTTCACTCTGTTAAACGAATCTCTCCCTCTTTGTGTTATGTCAAATCTGAATACTGTATTGTTCTCGTAATATAATCAAATCTGATAGCATACATCTGTAAGTCACTGAGTAGAATCTGTACAATCTAAGTTCGTTAAAGAAATCTGAAATACCATAAAGCTCTTTTGAATATACTCTGTCAAAACTGATCATCGGTAGTAGCTTAATATCTGAAGTAGCATATACAGATCTGACTTCCTGTTACTCACATCTGAATTGCCTCTGAAATACCATAAAGCTCTTTTGAATATACTCTGTCAAAACTGATCATCGGTAGTAGCTTAATATCTGAAGTAGCATATACAGATCTGACTTCCTGTTACTCACATCTGAATTGCTTGCAAAGAGTCTGTTCACCTCTGATACTCTTGAATCTGAATTATACCATCTTAGTCGATATACCAGAATCTGTTACGAAAGCCTCTGAATCAAGTCTGAATATACTTTGTTCTAAAACAGATCTCTTACTGTAACTTCTGAATCAAATCTGAATATACTTTGCTCTAAAACAGATCTCTTACTGTAGTTTCTGAATCAAATCTGAAAGACTGTCCCGATGACTGATAAAACCGATTACTCAAATAACTCGAAAAGTCAACTCAGATGTCAACGCAACTTAACTCAGAGTTCTCGAATCTGAAATGTTTCCTCCTTTTGACCTCTGCGAATACTTAAGTTCTCTTCTCAGTTTTATTTTGTTATCACCAAAACTTATAAATTTTATCTTAACAATTTCCCTTTTTGGTGATGACAAAACTTAGCAGCCTTTGACTTAAAAGAGACGACAATAAATTGCTTCAAGTCTGCTATATGTATATGATATGAAGCATAGTACAAAGGATTTGTACAAAGAACTGAAAATCCAAAAGCTGTTTATTTTTATTTCTCTCCTAGCCAATATCTGGCATCTCTCCTGTGAGGTTCGCTGCTGCTGGAATATCTTATGCTAGAATATCCTCTCCTATCACCTCTCTTCTACTACCATCACCACCTCTTCTGCTTTTATCATCCGGAGGCGGCTGCCGACTACGACTGCTACTTTCCCCCTTTTTGTCATTACCACCCCTATTAATGTAGGCGATAATTTCCGAAAGTTAGGAACTTACGTGAGCAATGCCCGATTCTGTATTCTATTGGAAATCAGTAAAATCTGTCTTGAGAGCTTGGATTTCCTTAGTCTGAGAACGAATATCAGTCACATCAGATATGAGGACAAAATTTTGTGCCCCAACCCCACCTTTCTTAAACTCAAGAAACTCAAGTGGCAAGCCTGTTAGAGTAGATGCCCAACTAGCCAACTTGTGGCGTGTGGGTTTTATTGACTCTTGTGTATAACAATCTTTATATATGATATACACACTTCTTTATGGCATTCTTTATTTTCATTATGTTATAATGTTAACAATTGTGTTGGATAAAGACCTAGAATGCACCATAGTGTATGTTATATGTGATAGTGGATATGATGGCTAGCCGTCAAAATGAGGATAAGGCCGCCCGAGCTTGAGACTAGCATCTTTGATGTGAAGTACCATGTTTCATTGGTAGGGAACATTGTGATGTTCTGAGCATGCATATGGATAGTGACCTGGTGATCTATCGAACTACCCTCGTTCGGACTTTCCAAGTGGTTATCATTTGTCGAGTGGAAAAGTCCGAGGTCTTGGTTGTACTGATTAGTCCTCACTACTCGAAACGTCATTGAGACTCTACATGATAGGCGCCTCACTTTGACCCATTTGCCGACTCACTTGGGGTCATTAGGCGGCGGGATTGGGTGAGGTCCCGATGCATGTAGGAGTCGATGCTTCGTTGTCGAGGATTCACCGCTCGCTCTCATGCGTGGATATCCTATGCTATCTGAGGAAATAATAGTGTGACAAATCTCTGGCCAGAGTACTGGATGTGTTTTAGGTAAATGGGTTTACCTAGTTATACTCGCGATGTCACTATTCGATCTCCAAGATGTATGCATAGCTATCGGATCTCTAGCGACTCTCGATTTACCAATGGTCATTGATCTGATCGGGATATATGTGTTGAAAGGACCGTACTGTACGCTAACCACGACCAAATGGTTCTTGCAGGCACTATCAGTGATACCTAGGGGATCATGGGGTGATGTTGCTAGGCGCTTTACCATGATCCGTTGGGCAAGTCCGAAATTGTGATTTCGGAGCCACAATGATTGTGGGCCCACGGTAGCTGTATCCCTGAACCATTGAGGGTCACACAAGTACTGGATTCATGATTCTCGCACGGAAACTGAGCTCAATGTGTTGAGCATAGGATGAGGATTTTAGGAAGTGCGACATCCTAAAAGTCAACAGGGGTGAAATTGCGATTTCCCAAAGTTGAGGGGCAAAACTGTCATTTTGGACTAGGTAATCTGAAAAATTGTTTTTCACATCATAACGTTCAGTTTTGGAAACTCAGTCGATCGGTCCGATCTGATCGTCGATCTGAGTTATGATGAAACCGCAGTGATTTAAATGAATCGAATGTTCATATGGACCTGGGTATGACCCAAGTCCATTGGGCCGGTTCAAGCCCATGACCATATTTATTTAGTTAAATTGGTTTAGGGCTTTAATCACACAATATACAACAATTAAACCCTAGCCTCCAACTATACAATTCGGCCGCCCACCTCCCTCGCCCACACGCCCGCCGGCCGCCCCTTGCCGTCGCCGTGTGCCGCCTTCTACGTGATCGGACTTGTTTCGATCACCGCAACGAGGAGTTTCCGTCCGTGCCAGAATCTGTCAGATCTTCTAGTGCAGATTGACGGAGGAATCTTGATTCCGGTGACCTGATTGACGATCTACCGCCGCCTACCGTTTGAAGTGCCGGTTTCCTCGTGAAACTGGTCGGAGCCAGGCGCCTAGACGCCATCAAGGTAACGATTCGATAAACATCCTATGTATGATTATTGAATTGTATTGATGTATTGAACGTATCCCGGGGCAAATTTTAAACTTCCGCTGCGCCCCCGGGAAACGGGATCCGGATCCGCCATTGTATGCCAACAAAGCCAGTTTGTTGAAATTTGGCCTCCTGTCGATCGCTTTGCATGAGATTCCGATAGACTTGTTCCTGATTAGAAAGAGCTTCTTTGAATGCTTTCTCAAGATTATGGAGATCGCCTATCTTTCTAGAAGTCTTCAATTGATTAACAGAAAGCCGCGTAATAGAGGCTCGGAGCTGTGAGAAAGATTCTGTAACATCTGTAGGATCAACAGTTGGCAAAGAAAAGTAACAGGAGTCTCTCCATCCACAGGAGTGTCAACAAGAAAATCAATCTGATTTGCAGAAGTCTCTTCATTCATAGGACTGTTCACACGAGAATCCATTTGATTGTGGCTGAAAGAGGTCGAACTAGAGCTAGAATCTGAAGAATGTACACTTATAGCATCTATAATCTGGATACGGTATGATACATAATCTACAACCCTTCTTGGAATACTGCTATCTCCCAAAACTGGTCCCACTGGCACTAAAGCTGTACAAAGATTAAAACTGCCAACTGGCTTCAAACAACCAAACATAGAATATCGTAAAATATCTGTACAAACTCTGAACCAACCCCAAGTTTTAACTTGAGGCCGCTGCGAGTATATACCCTCGACCGGGTCAAAGAATAAACAGATAGGTGAGAGATATCCAATAAAAATGCGGTCAGGCAGAGACGTCCAGTCGGAAGAAACACAATTTGCACACATACAAACCATGTGATCAAAACCATCCTCGACTAACCATGACCCTTCAACCTTCCGTAAGTTTCTGACCCAGCAAGTAGAAAAGATTGTTTTGTGGGATCTCGGAATAAGAAACCACGATCAATATTTGGTTCTTCAAACAACATTCAAGTGTATGGCATTGTCCATTTCAGCCCATGAGTGCTCATTTGTTTCAACAGGTTTCTGACGGTCTGTTGATGAGCTGCCAAAAGAAGGTCCAGAATTTGCTGATCAATAGCCGTAGTGAGTTGATCTGAAACAATATTAGTGCGCCGTGCTACCAAAAATTTGTGCAACAACAACTCTCTGTACTTAGCAATAATGAACATCCACCGTTGAACGGCTTTCTCCAGAGAATCCGTCTCCGCCCAAACTAACATCTTCTATTCTTTGGAAAATATATCCTTGACTGATTGCATAGCCTTCAGATTTCTCAGACTGAAAGAATGAAAGAATGAAGTCATCTCCGTGATGACTTTTTACCGCAGCAGAATAAGAAAATCAATGTCCCCACAGATCAACTGAAACTGCTCATGGGCCGGGTGCCCCTCCATAGTATCTGGTTCCTCTTGTGGTTTCTAACCTTTATCAGTCGCAACAATTTTAGGAAGATTTTCCTTGTACCAATCACCATCTTCAACATCTCTAATTTCAATTTCACGACAGAACTTGATTTTAGTGGGCTCTGCTGCTGTGAGTGAAGGTAGAATCATTCCATCAGGAATTTGTGCCAGATGCTCTTCAAGGGATAAAGATTCATCGTCAGAAGTTGGCGAGACAGATGTCTCCAAAACCTTGCTCCAGGGTTCCGATTCCTCCTTCATAGCGGTCTCCATCTCATCCTCTGTATCACTCACTGTTTCAACCAGTCGTTCGGCTTCATTGATAAACACATGAAAACCAAGAGCAGAAAATTCATCAGCTGGAACATTGATCATCCTTTCTGTCTCATCAGATCTCTTTTCCACCTGTCCCTCAACATCTGTTTCCCCCGCATCGGTTTCCATCTGTGCTGCATCTGCCAGAATGCTCAATAATCGTATCCACGTCATCAATTTCAGCAGTTGTCTCCAGTTCCATCATTTTTTCGGTTCCAGCAGATTGGTCTAAGATGGGTTCCTCCACAGCTGGTTCTTTTTCAACAATCTCATCATCAGAACTTGCTGGCATCCTAAACTTTCTCTTCAGTGCGTTGCGTTTAGGCGCAGGAGGACGCTTAGCTGGCACAGCTGAAATAGGTTCAATCATCTGGATCGGGACGGCTTCTGGTGCCACTGATACAAGTCCCAGATCCCTCTTCTTGGAAGCAGCTTTTCCAGTTGTTGTCCTCTTCTTCTTAATAGCTACAGCAGCTGTCCCCATTTGTACCTCAGCTGTGTCCTTGATAGCAGTTGGATCTCTTCTTGGACACATATTTCTTCTTCAAAATCGCTACCTTAGCCACTTCGGGCTCATCAGTTTCACCACGAGAATCAATGGTTTTGTTCGTGGTGACATATGTATTTGCCGTCTTGGCAGAAAGAATTTTCAACGGAGGGAAGGTCTTTGCCTCTCCCAAGGTGACCGCGGGGTCGCTTTTCAATAGAACACAAATCTGAGCCGCAAACCCTTTTGCTCTTTTTGTGGTTCTATCAACCATTTCCTTCAAGACCTCAAAAATAATATTACTCCAGTTGACCTTGATACCAAAATGAATAGCCGTCATCATCAGAAACCTTTCGTGGGTGACGACGTCGAAAAACCAGCTTTCACAGTAATGGACTTGGCCAAAATATCGTTCAACAATCTGAACTCATACTTCATCAATCTCTTTTTGCACGAGAACTGAACATGCACACTCGACTTAGAGAAAAGAGTTCTTGCCTGCAACACCAAGGCACTTCCGACAAATCAGTTAGACCCTCTGTAGGTAGATTGAATATGCCTGCAAACCTGTCCTCAGGAATGGCTACATACTTGCCAGAAACAACCAGGTAAATCACCATATTGCACAAGAGCTATATCAAAAAAATGCTCCAGTTACTGCTCATAAAGTACTGACGGACATCCCAGAAATCCACGTAGCCCAGTAGATTCAAGGGCTTTGAACATATTCATCGTTTCATCGTTATCTGAGATACCCAAGACAGAGTCGAGGTTCACTTTAAGAGAGTTGGTGATTAAAGCTGAGGACATTACAGATAGTAGATCGAGCGAGAAAACGCCTGAAGAATATTCTGCAAACAGAGAGCACTAGAGAGCAAGAATGCACGAAAGCTTGAAGGTAATTTTGCGTAAGGTAAAGAATAATGAAAAGTGAAATGGCGTAATGTAAATGATGAATGTGAAACGGTGAGAGAATGTGGATGTGATGTTTCGTATAATGACAACACGTGTCAATAATCCAACGATGCAATTAAGATTTTGAAAAGATTTTGAAATTATTTGAAATTTTAACCGCAAGGGTGAAAAAGTAAAAACAGCGCTTAACACTTCTGATCCTTTGTTCCCCCTAAGACTAAGGTTCTCCCATACTTGTGGTTTTACCAGATCTGAAAATCCATGAAGGTTCCCCCTGAATAGTAGACTCAGTTCTGATAAAACACGAAAGCTGTTCAACCTGCAATTGTTAGTGCAACGACATATCAAGGCATTTCTAAGAGACCAAGAATGTTTCTGAAATAGGAAAACTTAGCGTCTGGTAGAGGCTTTGTGAAGATGTCAGCTACTTGCTGGTCAGTCGACACATACTCCAGCCGGACGTCCTTCTTGAGTACATGTTCTCTGATAAAGTGATGCCTGATGTCGATATGCTTTGTACTTGAATGCAGCACTGGATTTTGAGTAATTGCGATGGCACTAGTATTGTCACAGAGAATAGGCGCTTCAGAAGCATCAATGCCATAGTCCTTCAGCTGGTGTTGAATCCATAGAATCTGAGCACAGCAGCTTCCAGCCGCTAAGTACTCCGCTTCCGCTGTGGACGTTGCAATAGAGGTCTGCTTCTTACTAAACCAGGAAATCAATCGATCTCCTAAGAATTGACAAGTACCACTCGTGCTTCTACAATCAACTCTACATCCTGCGTAGTCTGCATCACTGTAGCCGATTAGTCAGCTACTTGCTGGTCAGTCGACACATACTCCAGCCGGACGTCCTTCTTGAGTACATGTTCTCTGATAAAGTGATGCCTGATGTCGATATGCTTTGTACTTGAATGCAGCACTGGATTTTGAGTAATTGCGATGGCACTAGTATTGTCACAGAGAATAGGCGCTTCAGAAGCATCAATGCCATAGTCCTTCAGCTGGTGTTGAATCCATAGAATCTGAGCACAGCAGCTTCCAGCCGCTAAGTACTCCGCTTCCGCTGTGGACGTTGCAATAGAGGTCTGCTTCTTACTAAACCAGGAAATCAATCGATCTCCTAAGAATTGACAAGTACCACTCGTGCTTCTACAATCAACTCTACATCCTGCGTAGTCTGCATCACTGTAGCCGATTAGTTGAAAGCTGGAGTCTTTGGGATACCAAAGACCCACATTGGAAGTTCCTTTAAGATATTTTAAGATCCGCTTTACTGCAATATAATGAGATTTCTTTGGCTCCACTTGGAATCTAGCACAAATACAGACAGCAAACAAGATTTCTGGTTTGCTAGCTGTTAAGTAAAGCAGGGAGCCTATAATACCACGATATAGAGATACCTCAATGGCAGATCCAGCTTCGTCTTTGTCTAGCTTGATTGAGGAGCTCATTGGGGTCGCTGCTACTGAGCAATTGTCCATGCCAAATTTTTTCAGTAGTTCTTTCGTGTACTTTGCTTGATTAATGAAGATTCCATTGTCAAGCTGTCTCACTTGTAATCCCATAAAGAACGTCAGCTCTCCCATCATGCTCACCTCAAACTTATCCTGCATCAACTTAGAAAATTTCTGACACAATTTGGGGTAAGTTGACCCAAATAAAATATCATCTACATTGATTTGCACTAATAGGACATGATCAGATTCACAAATTTAAATAGCGTCTTATCAACTGTGCCTATAGTGAATCATGCTCAATAAGAAACTTAGACAGTGTATCATACCAAGCTCTGGGTGCTTGCTTCAACCCATATAGAGCTTTATCCAGTTTGTAAACGTGATTTGGATACGTATGATCAATGAAGCCAGGAGGTTGTGCAACATACACTTCCTCAGATAGGATGCCATTAATAAATGTACTCTTAACATCCATTTGAAAGACCTTGAAGTCTTTATATGCAGCATATGCAAGAAACATGCGAATGACTTCTAGTCTAGCTACTGGTGCAAAAGTTTCATCAAAATCTATACATTACATTTGCCTAAATCCTTGAGCTACCAGTCTAGCTTTGTTCCTTGTTACTACTCCATCTTCATTCAGTTTGTTCCTAAAGACCCATCTAGTTCCTATTACTGAATGATTAGAAGGTCTAGGTACAAGCTGCCATATATTTATTTCTCTTAAATTGATTAAGTTCTTCTTGCATTGCATCGATCCAGCTTGGGTCTGCTAAGGCTTCTTCTATCAGTTTTGGTTCTATATGCGAAATGAATGCTTAATCAAAGTGATCATGCATCATCTGGACTCGTGTGCGAACAGGAGAATGAATGTTACCTATGATCTGCTCGGGTGGATGATTTCTATTCCACCGAAGATCAGATCCGACTGGATTTACTCCCTGTTCAGCTTCGATGTTTGGTTGGATGGTCGCATTTGGGTTGTCTGACATCAATTGATGATTAGCGTTGCTAGGTTGTGCATCAGATTCCAGTTGATGTGTTGCGAGATCTGGTTGCTCAGCATCTTGAGCATTGGTTGCTTCAGCTCCAGCAGCTGGCACACTTGAGAGATCTGATCCTGCGTTGGGTCAACGTTAGTCAAATCAATGACTACTGGATTACCTTTCAGATCAGTTTGACCATTGTCGTGCGGTGTGTCCAGCTCTGGTTGTATCTCAGTTGAGTATCTTTGTTGTGGCACATCATCATCTGATTCATCAAGGCTGGATGATTCTAGACGTGTACATAAATCATTAAGGCTTGCAGCTGAGTTGGATCTCAAACTTGTCTCATCAAAAACCACATGTGTTGATTCTTCAACTGTCAGACTTCGATTGTTGAAAACTCTGTATGCTTTGCTCACAAGCTGAATAACCTAGGATAGACCTGCATCAGATTTAGCATCAAAAGCTGTTAGGTGCTTCTTACCATTATTGTGAATGAAGCATCTGCACCCAAACACCCTGAAATATGAAATATCAGGTTTCTTGCCACTACAGATCTCATATGGGGTTTTGCCGTGCAACTTATTAATCATAGATCTGTTCTGAGTGTAGCAAGCTGTGTTAACTGCTTCTGCCCAGAATTTTTGAGAAATGCCGGAATAAGCAATCATAGATCTAGCAGCTTCTTTTAAAGTACGATTTCTCCTCTCAATCAGCCCGTTCTGTTGAGGAGTTCTAGCTGCAGAAAACTCATGCTTTATCCCAATGTCATCCAGATAAGAAGATAATTTTTGATTTAAAAACTCGGTACCACGATCACTTCTTATCCGATTGACTTTACAAGATCTGTCATTTTGTAAACGTTTTAAAAGCCGAATCAGTTGGTCAGCGGTATCAGATTTTGATTTTAAAAATAGCACCCAAGTGAATTTTGTAAAATCATCAACAACAACAAGGGTGTAATTCGTTCCCCCTAAGCTCGTTACGGGAATAGGACCAAAGAGAACCATATGTAAAAGCTCTAAGATTCGGGATGAACGTTTACCGCCTTTCTTTTTAAAAGTAGAACGGATTTGTTTACCAGGCTGAAATGCGGCACAGATCTTGTCCTTAAAAAAATTGATTTTGGTCATAACAGAAACTTGTTCATGCTGACTCAATTTGGCAAGCGTTTTAAAGTTCAGATGATTCATTCGCTGATGCCACAACCAGCTCTTGGAAGATTCAGCTGCAAGGCAGATCTGTTCAGATCCCATTTGCTCTGACCAATTGATAATGTAGGTATTCCCCGATCTTTTACCCACCAATACGTGTTGGGGAACCACGGCGGATCCGGATCACACCTCCCGGCGAGGCAGTGGAAGAACAAAAATTTTGGCCGGGAGACGATCAATACAATTCAAGAAACATGAAATCTATGACATTCATAGGGCGTTTAGATGACTACCTTGCTGGCAACTAGTGCCTGGCTCCGACCAGTTTCTCGAGGAAACCGGCACTTCACGGTAGATGGTGGTAGACTACGTCAATCAGGTCCACGACCGGATACGAGACTCCTTCGTCAGCCTGCACTAGAAGGCCTGACGAGATTGGCACGGACGGATTCTCCTCGTCAAGTTGGCCGGAACAAATTCCGGCGAGAGAGAGGCGGCGGCGGCAGCGACTTTGAGGAGAGGTGGGGGCGGCGGCTACTAGAGCTAGGTTTAGGGTTTGTAGTTGTGTAGTAGTGTTGTAGTGTTAAGTTATGAGAAGCCTAAGCCTAATTAAATAGACTTAGTCATAGTCTTGGACCGGCCCAACGGGCCCGGGTCCAATGGATGAACATTCCGTTCATCCCTATCACCGTGACTTCATCACAACTCCGATCGCCGATCAGATCGGACCGATCAACTCAGTCCAAAACTGAATACTATGATCTGAAAAACCATTTTTCAGAACCCCAGCGCAAAATGACCGTTTTGCCCCTCAACATCACCAAATCACGATTTGACCCCTGTTGACTTTTAGGAAGTCGCACTTCCCAAAATCCTCTTCTAATGCTCAACACATTGAGCTGAGTATCTGTGCGGGAATCTCGAATCCAGTACTTGTGTGACCCTCAATGGTTCAGGGATACAGCTAACCGTGGGCCCACAACCATTGCGGCTCCGGAATCACAATTCCGGACTTGCCCATCGGATCATGGTAAGAGCGTCTAGCAACATCGCCCCATGATCCCCTAGGTATCACTGATAGTACCTGCAAGAACTAGTTGGTCGTGGTTAGCGTACAGTACGGTCTCAGCTAACCGTGGGCCCACAACCATTGCGGCTCCGGAATCACAATTCCGGACTTGCCCATCGGATCATGGTAAGAGCGTCTAGCAACATCGCCCCATGATCCCCTAGGTATCACTGATAGTACCTGCAAGAACTAGTTGGTCGTGGTTAGCGTACAGTACGGTCTTTTCAATCCATATATCACGATCAGATCAACGACCATTGGTAAATCGAGAGTCGCTATAGATCCGATAGCTATGCATACATCTTGGAGATCAAATAGTGACATCACGAGTGTAACTAGGTAAACACATTTACCTAAAACACTTCTAGTACTCTGGCCAGAGATTTATACACTATTATCCCCTCAGATAGCATAG
>KQ992579.1:118718-137857 GCA_001598015.1 Dorcoceras hygrometricum | reverse complement strand
CCAGTTCGACGAGGAGAATCCGTTCGTGCTGATCTCGTCAGGGCTTCTAGTGCAGCCTGACGAAGGAGTCTCGGATCTGGTCGTGGACCGGATTGGCGTAAACTACCGCAATCTACCGAGAAGAGCCGGGTTCTTGTAATACCGGTTGGAGCCAGGCACAAGTGCCAGCAAGGTATTCAATTTTGAACACCCTATGTATGACGATTATTGAATTGTCTGAATTTTCGTATTGTTCGTGCTGATCTCGTCAGTGCTTCTAGTGCAGCCTGACGAAGGAGTCTCGGATCTGGTCGTGGACCGGATTGGCGTAAACTACCGCAATCTACCGAGAAGAGCCGGGTTCTTGTAATACCGGTTGGAGCCAGGCACAAGTGCCAGCAAGGTATTCAATTTTGAACACCCTATGTATGACGATTATTGAATTGTCTGAATTTTCGTATTGATCGTCTCCCGGCCTTTTTCTTTGTTCTTCCGCTGCCTAGCCGGGGGGCGGATCCGGATCCCCAACAGCAACATCGCCCCATGATCCCCTAGGTATCACTGATAGTACCTGCAAGAACCAGTTGGTCGTGGTTAGCGTACAGTACGGTCTTTTCAATCCATATATCCCTATCAGATCAACGACCATTGCTAAATCGAGAGTCGCTATAGATCCGATAGCTATGCGTACATCTTGGAGATCAAATAGTGACATCGCGAGTGTAACTAGGTAAACACATTTACCTAATACACTTCTAGTACTCTGGCCAGAGATTTATACACTATTATCCCATCAGATAGCATAGGATATCCACGCATGTCTGCGAGCGGTGAATCCTCGACAACGATGCATCGACTCCTACATGCATCGGGGTCTCACCCAATCCCGCCACCTAATGACCCCAAGTGAGTCGGCAAACGAGTCAAAGTGAGACGCCTATCATGTAGAGTCTCAATGACGTTTCGAGTCGTGAGGACTAATCAGTACAACCAAGACCTCGGACTTATCCACTCGACAAATGGTAACCACTTGGAAAGTCCGAACGAGGGTAGTTCGATAGATCACCAGGTCACTATCTATCTGCATGCTCAGAACATCACAATGTTCCCTACCAATGAAACATGGTACTTCAGCATCGCAGATACTAGTCTCTAGCTCGGGCGGCCTTATCCTCATTTTCGAGGCCCCAAGCGACTAGGAACATGTCAGAATACACAACGCCATATAAATAAATGCGAATATCATATATAAAGATTGTTTCATACAAGAGTCTATAAACCCACACGCCACAAGTTGGCTAGTTGGGCATCCACTCTAACAATACGGTCAGACTTTCTGGACTCTGAACTGTGCAAGTGTGCTTTTGGAAGATAACTGTGTAACCCTTGTCACACAGCTGACTTATACTAATTATATTGTAGCACAAATTCTCAACAACTAAAAGATCAGATATTGAAATGTTACCGTGGGTAAGCTTACCCTTACCCACAGTGTTACCATGTGAGTTATCACCAAAAATGATTTTTGCTCCTTTGAGAGGTGTCACATCTGATAGCAGCATTGGGTCTCCTGTCATGTGACGTGCACAGCCGCTACCCAGGTACCATATGATTGACTCATCTCCAGCCTTGTACCTGTTATCCTGCAATCACGAAAACAAATTTTGGTGCCCTACTTGGGTCCATATCGGAATACCCCTTTCGGGACCCATACTTAAATTACCTTAACAGTTTTCCCAGTATGAAAGTCCATAAGGGTGTGTGCAGAAATATGGTGAGATCTGTTGAGTTTTGGTTTAGTATGTGGACCATTCAGATCTCGTCGAGGCTGAACCTTTTTCCAAACAGATTTTACCTTCATCGAATTCCACCTAGGATGGTGAGGAACAGATGACTTAGAGCCAGCTTTCGCTTTCTCTTTATCAAGTCTGTTCTTTAACCAGCTTGGCTTAGAATTCTCAGGTCTGATATATCCAATACCAGCTTTGCCCTTTTGGTTCAGTTGCCCAGAGGTATGGTCATCATACTTCACCGACTCACAAGTGTTGTGTATCACACTGGCTTTGACAAAATTCATCCTTTTGAATTTGTCATACACCAGATTTGATTGAGTCTCGTTCCCTCAGAGTTGCTTTCTTCAACGTTGAAACCTAAGCCAGTTATATCATTCGCTGGCATATGAGTCTCATATAACTTGTTCAGGGAAACATAAGACATGGTCCAGGAGCTCAGTATTTATTTTACCTTTACGTTTTCAGATTCGAGCTCACAGGATCTTAATCTCAACGATTCATTCTCAGACTTCAGCTTACTTAACTTGGTTTGTAAACGTCAGTTTCCCCAAGTTACATAAGACATGGTCCAGGAGCTCAGTATTTATTTTACCTTTACGTTTTCAGATTCGAGCTCACAGGATCTTAATCTCAACGATTCATTCTCAGACTTCAGCTTACTTAACTTGGTTTGTAAACGTCAGTTTCCCCAAGTTGAGTGGTGTTTGGTTCTACTGAACTATTTTTCAAACCATTGTTTTCAGCCTTGACTTCCTCGAATGTATGAGAAAGCTTTCTGTACTCATGGACCATTTCATTGAGTGAGTTAATTAGGTCCTCTCGTGTGAATTTAGTGTTGGAGAAATCAAATACCTAGTCATACGAAGGCTGATTAGCCATCAGGCAGTGAACTTCCTCCTGTTCACTGTCGCTAGATGAGGAGCAGCTTGATGAGGAATCGGAATCTGAATCCGCCCGGTTTTTGTTGCTTTATTCTGCAACAAGTATCATTCTTTCGGTTGGGTCTTTTGTCAGATCTTGTTCTCATCCTTCTCTCATCTTTCCTTGGATCTATCGTCCTTATTCTCATCCCTTTTAGGTCTATCCTCCTTATTTGGCCTGTTATAGTCTGCTGCAAAGTGACCTGGACGACAACAATTGTAAAAATTCATATCAGTAGATAATTTTTCATATTTGTTAGCATTATTAAGAGAAAGAAGGGTTATAGGATCTTCTCAAAAATTTCCCAAACTTCTTAACGAAGAGGGACATTGCATCATTGCTGAGTTTTTCGGCATATTTTCTCGGTGAGCACTGTTCAGATGTCGTTTCCGCTAAAGCTTTAGTTGGTTGAGATGTCGACGGCCCTGCCTCAGATCTGGTTTCTAACTCAATTTCATGTGCCATCAGGTTCGCAAACAAATCATGAAGCTCCAATTTATTTAGATCCTTAGATTCCCTCATGGCCATTGTCTTGACATCCCACTCCCTGGGAAGTGCTCTCATCACTTTCAGTGCCAACTCATGGTTGCTGTATTCCTTGCCAACACTGGTCAGCTCTATTACGACAGCACTGAATCTTTCATCGAACTCAGCCATGGTCTCACCATCTCGCATCTTTATCGACTCATACTTATGCTATGCAACAGTAAGCTTATTCTCTTTGGTTTCATCATTTCCCTCACAGATCTGAATTAGCTTTTCCCAAATCTCCTTCGCAGTAGTACAGGTCTTGATTTTTCTGAACATGTTTTTATCCAGCGTCTTATACAGAATATCTCTGGCCACATTGTCCAAGTTTGATTTCTTCTTCTCCTCAGTAGTGTATTCATATCCTCTCTTTTCTACCCATTCTGGTGTTCCAGTAGATATGGCTATAGCAGTGTTTGCCTTCATTATCTTTATGGATCCATCTGTAATGACTGACCACATATCATCACCTTGTGCTACCAAGTGCGCTTGCATCCTTATCTTCCAATCATCATAGTCTTCCTCGAAAACATAGGAATCTTGTTATGTGAGTTAGACATATTGAAATATATAAAGTGTAAATGAAAAATTGTTCAATAACTGAGATGCGCAAGCTCTGATACCAATTGATAGGATCAATATGGATCGAAAATAGTCCTAGGAGTTTAGAAGGGCGGGGGGGATTGAATGAACTCCTTTGTATTTTAAATTTTCGAAACCTTTAAAAGTGATTTTACAAGCGCCTTGCTTAACTCAGATTGTGTTACCAGATCTGAGGTATCTCAGTCCCAAAGCTGATTTCTCGACTAGCAATGATAGTGCGGAAATAAGTCGATTAACCAGTGAACAGTGTAAATAAATAAATGCGATAAGTAACAGTGCTAGGTTCAGAATTTGTTTCTAGATGTTCGGATCTGAAGATCCTACGTCTCCCATTCTTCCTTTGCAGAAAGGTTTCACTAGAAAACTTTGATGAATACAGACACTGTAGACACCCGGTCACTGAGCCTTGTTCCAAGTGAACTCCTAGCAATCACCAAACAAGCAGATACAACTGCTGAATACAATCAACGTAATTTCTCAAACGGCTTCACTTAGCACGTTTGTTACAGACTCAAATCTGACTGATACAAAGAAATACGGTATAGTGAGTATTGTAAATCTTCTGGTTCTTTTATCAACAAGAACTGTTTACAAATGTAAACCAGAAGATATCTCGAAGTGTGAATCTATGAAGGCTTGAAATTGAGAGTTCTTCGAGATTTTAATACTGGGACTCGGAATAATTTCGATAAAAGATTCCCAGTAAGTATGTAAGAGCGTTAGTAGCAGTGAGAACGTCGTGAATGGTAGAGAATGACCGAGAGCTTCTCCATTTGAATTCTTTAGCTATTTATACTCTTTGTCTTCAACAGTCAATAAATGTAGCCAGTAGAGATAAGCTTCTTTGCATATCTTCGTCATATCATAGCATTTAATGCTCCATTAATTCCATACAAAAGGGAAAATGCACTCGTCAGGGCTAAATTGACTTATATTCCAAAGTGAGTAATCATCGTATCAATCACTCTGTGTACTGTGCAACTTTACCCAAAATAGCTTTGATTTTGTCTCCTTAATTCCAAGCTTTTATACGATTAAATCATGACCATTGATTTTTCTCAAATAAGTATTTGATAGCATCTGAAATGTTCCGAAGCTCATGTCTGTAAGTTCACTCTATTAAACGAATCTCTCCCTCTGTGTGTATCCTTGAATATATCAAATCTGAATACTGTACTGTTCTCGTAATATAATCGAATCTGATAGCATACATCTGTAAGTCACTGAGTCGAATCTGTCCAATCTAAGTTCGTTAAAGAAATATGAAATACCATAAAGCTCTTTCGAATATACTCTGTCAAAACTGATCATCAGTAGTAGCTTAATATCTAAAGTAGCATATACAGATCTGACTTCCTGTTACTCACATCTGAATTGCTTGCAAAGAGTCTGTTCACCTTTGATACTCTTGAATCTGAATTATACCATCTTAGTCGATATACCAGAATCTGTTACTAAAGCCTCTGAATCAAGTGAATATACTTTGCTTTAAATAGATCTCTTACTGTAGCTTCTGAATCAAATCTGAATATACTTTGCTCTAAAACAGATCTCTTACTATAGCTTCTGAATCAAATATGAAAGACTGTCCCGATTACCGATAAAACCGATTACTCAAATAACCCGAAAAGTCAACTCAGATGTCAACGCAACATAACTCAGAGTTCTCGAATCTGAAATGTTTCCTCCTTTTGACATCTGCGAATACTTAAGTTCAGTTCTCAGTTTTATTTTGTTATCAACAAAACTTATAAATTTTATCTTAACAGCTGGTAGCATCGACGTACAACAATCGTTGATGGAAGGTAGAAAATTTTAAACAATATTTAAATTTCCTTAACTTCATGATCTTACCGAATAAAATTTGTTTTTATGATCCATTTAGAAGTCATGGACTAACATTATCTAAGAGAGCTTTCATGTCATTGGAGGGACTAAGAACCACTTAAAAACCAACTTCCTAAGACAAAGCAACGCCCCTCAGTGAGACTAGCCGGTACAAGCCATATTTAAGCCGGTCTATGAAGGACTATTTTAGATCACGTTTTGTCACATTTCCTCATAATATCAAAGAACTAAGTTCCTTCAATTTAATCATGAAACTTTTAATCTTGATATAATTTGAAATCAAATTTAACATGAGGTATTTTAATATTTGAAATTTGATCTCAATAATTTAAAATAAAATTTAAAATTTACGGATTCAATAAATATATATCAAATATATAATTGGGATGATCGATAATCGAGAGTTATGCGATCCGTGGTTGCCAAGCACGGATCTAGGTCCAATCCTAGGTGATATGCAGTACGTAAATACAATCCTATTACATAAGCTTCCAATTTTACATGTTTTTGGTCTTCAATATCTTTGATCATCATCTCCACCATCTTTAAAATTATCCTCCCACTAAGTCTAGTATTTACATTTAAATATCCATGACAAATAGGGATACATTTAAAGGGGTGGGAATGGGTCGTAAACCAGGCACACTTTGATATGATTTCAACAATATTAAAACCAAGAAATGTAAAACCTAGCATACACCCAACACATTGGGCATGGCTCTCGATCATGCCAAACAATATTATTTATTAATTAATCCAATTAATTGACATAAATAAAATAAATAAAATTTGATTTTATCCAACAAATCATATTTTAAATATAAAATCATATTTTGTTATTTTAGTTGCATCAAATAATTTTGGGCTTAAAACCATTTTAGGTCCAATATCTCAAAATTTTTCAAAAAAAAATTTGCTCCAACCAAAAAGCTCTATAGCAAGTATTTCCCCGAAAACCCATCGAGCCGCACAATACAGGCTCGGAAAAACCCTAGGAAACGAATTCCACCATAGCAGCACCGCCCCGGAACCGCCGCATGTGTGCGCGACGTGCACACACGGGGCACTGGCATGCTGCGGGTCCAGCATGCACATGGAGGGCGACACGCACGTGCATCCTCTTGTGAAACGTGTGAGCAGGGGTAGTGCCCCTTTGCGCGACAGGTGCGCAGAGGTAGGCCTGCATGTGCGCGCAACCCTAGCCGATGCCTGCGCGCACACCGTACGCCCGTCCATGCGCACTGTCCGCACGGGATGTGTGGGACGTTCCCGCAACGTCTGCGCTGAATCTGCGTGCAACGCCCACGTGGGATATGCGGGACGTTCCCACAACGTCAGCGCGGTGGCTGCTGAGACATGCGTACGGTGGGCGGCAGCGTGCGGCCAAATTTATTTTTTTTGAAAAACAAGATTTTTGATGCAATTTAGGCAGAAAGGTGTATTGAAAGATCCGAGCCAAAGCTCTGATACCACAGTTGGCGCAGCGGAGGATCAGGATCCCGCCCCTGGGGCACGGCCAAAGATTTAAATTTTGAAACCTGGGAACGGTAAATACACTAATAATTAATCTGAACATACATAGGATGTTTAGAAGGTTACCTTTTGGGCGTCTAGGCGCTCCGACCAGTTCCACGAGGGAATTGGCCCTTCAACGGTTGAACGGCTGGATCAACGCCTAATCCGATCTACGACTGGAATCTCAACTCCTTCGTTGGTTTGCATTAGAAAACCAACGAAAGTTCTGTGAACGGAATCTACTTGCCGAGACGATCAGAACAACTCCCGACGACTGCGGCGTCGACGGTGGCGGCGAAGGGAAGGGAGGAGGGGAAGGTAAAATATAACTAAAGGGGAGAGAGTTCTCAACCCAGAGTATTAGTTGTCAATACAACTTTTGGTGCGAGTAAAATGAATACACTATTTATATATTTTCCATGGGCTTAAACCAGGTTAATGGGTCTGGGTCGGGCCCAGGCCCCGGGAACATTGGTTTCAAGTCCATCGTTGTGGCTTCATCATAATCCCGATCAAAGATCAAATTGAACCAATATGCACAGTTTACAAACTCAACATTATCATGTGAAAACAATTTTCAGACAACCTAATCCAAAATAGCAGTTAGGACCCAATCAGCTTTAAGGATAGTCATAATAGTCCAAGCTAATTTAAGGAAATCACATTTCCTTTCCTAGTTAATTTTAGGAAGTCATACTTCCATCCTTCCTCCTACTATACTCAACAAATTGAAGTTAATTTCCATACTTCCATCCTTCCTACTACTAGCCGTGGGCTCACAACTTTTGTGACTCCGAAAACATATTTTTCGGACTTACTCATCGGATCATGGTAAAGCGTCTAGCAACATCGCCCCATGATTCCCTATGTATCACTGATAGTGCCTGCAAGAACCAGTCGGTCATGGTTAGCGTACAGTATGATCCTTTCAACTCAAATATCCCGATCGGATCAACGACCATTGGTAAATCAAGATTCACTAGAGATCCGGTAGCCATGCATACATCTTGGAGATCAAATAGTGGCATCTCATGTGTTACTAGGTAAACCCATTTACTTAAAACACATCTACTACTCTGTCCAAAGATTTGTCACACTATTATCTCCTCATATAGCATAGGATATCTAGGTACAAGGGCGAGCGGTGAATCCTCGACAACGAAGCATCGAATCCTACATGTATCGGAACCTCACCAAATCCCGCCACCTGATGGCCCCAACTGAGTCGGTAAACGGGTCAAAGTGAGGCACCTATCATGTAGAGTCTCAATGACTTTTTGTGTAATGAGGACTAATCTATACCACCAAGACCTCAGACTTAATCCACTCGACAAATGATAACCACTTGGAAAGTTAGACGAGGGTAGTTCGATAGATCACCAGGTCACTATCCATCTGCATGCTCAGAACGTCACTACGTGGTACTTTGCATCGAAGATGCTAGTCTCAATCTCGGGCGGCCCTTATCCTCTTTTGGATGGCCCAATTGACTAGGAATTAGTTTAGAATACACAGTGACTATTAGATGTGTTTCAAGATAGCCATCGAATCCACTATCACATCTAACATACACTATGGTGCATTCAAGGTCTTTATGCAATAATTGTAATCATAATAGTGAAGATAAAGAATGCCTTATAAGTGCGAATTTCATAAATATATATCGTTTTACATAGAGTCAACAAGAACCCACACGCCACAAGTTGCCTAGTTGGGCACCTACTCTGACAACTTCGGTCCGCGAGCATGGGGTCGTTATGATTGGGCTCAATGAAAAGCTATTGGGCCTCAAAATCTCGCTTCCACATGAACTTTCTGTGGATTCGCTTCTCCTCTCCATCCCTGCTGCATTCGATCCATTTGTGGTCAATTTCAATATGAACAAGCTGGATATCACCCTTGAAGTGTTGGTAAACATGCTTGTCGTGTTTGAGGGAACCATAGAAAAGGACAAGCCCTTCCTCCTTTTGGGCTCTTCTTCATCTGTGAAGAAGGGGCCCAAACGCAAGGGTAAGAAGTGTTATGCCCCTGCGAAGGAGGAGAATCACACCAAGAAGCCCAAGGCAAGGGCTCCGAAGCCGAACAAGTTTGGGGATGTTTTCCACCATTGCCAAAAGCCTGGGCATTGGAGGAGGAACTGCCGGGATTACCTCGGCAGTTGCGAATTGAAAAAGGTATATTCTACATTGAAATAAATGTCTATTAACTCGACTTCTTGGGTACTTGGATCTCATATCTGCAATGACTTGCAAGTAATGACAAGGAATCAGTGTCTTAGGGTGGGTGAGACCCACTTGAGGCATGGAAACGGAGCAAGGGTTGCAGTCGTAGCGAAAGGAGATGTGTATTTATTTATTCATTCAAATTTTAAGTTGTTATTGAAAGATGTTTTATTTGTTCATAAATTAATAAAGAACATTATTTCAGTTTCTATACTTGATAGTGATGGATATTCTTGTCATTTTGCAAATTTGATTTGCAATTTTTACAAGAATGAATGTTTAATTGGAAATTGTTAGGATCAAGTGCTTACCACTAGGCCAAAAGCTATAGCTGTTAGCCAAGGTGCAACTTTATTTCCTTATAATGTGCAACGCAGAGTACACTTATTATGTACGTTAGGGTTGGGCTGTTAGGCCCATGAGTCAGGGGAGGTGCGTGTCTAACTATTGATGCTGTCTCAATTCCCTTATAGATCAGTCTTACCCTTCCCCTACTGCCGGCCCTATCCTCAGCAGAGATAGTATTACCCGTTAAGATCTGACATCACACTTTTACAGCCCACATGTCCAACCAGATCAAGCGGCGGAACGTCAGCAGCTTGACGTACGAGAACTTCCCAGGAGGTCACCCATCCCAGTACTGTTCTCACCATTGCACGCTTAACTCAACAATCCCCCTCAAGAAGTATAGAAAATGCTTCTTGGGAGACTCGAACCCCTGACCTCGCTCTGATACCAATTGTTAGGATCAAGCACTTACCACTAGGCCAAAAGCTATAGCTGTTAGCCAAGGTGCAACTTTATTTCCTTATAATGTGGCAGCGCAGAGTGCACCTATTATGTGCGTTAGGGTTGGGCTGTTAGGCCCATGAGTCAGTGGAGGTGCGTGTCTAACTGCTGATGCTGTCTCAATTTCCTTATATATCAGTCTTACCATTCCCCTGCCCGCCGACCCTATCCCCAGCAGAGATAGTATTACCCGTTAAGATTTGGCATCACACTTTTATAGCCCACATGGCCAACCAGATCAAGCGACGTAACGTCAGCAGCTTGACGTACGAGAAATTCCCAGGAGGTCACCCATCCCAGTACTGTTCTCACACTTGCACGCTTAACTCAACAGAAATGGGGAACGTGAAAACGATTTGTACAACATAAAATTGAGAGAAGTTCCAACTCACGATGTGGAGACACATACAACAACAATCAAAAGGCTAAACCCAGCACAACTTTGGCATGATAGGCTAGGTCATATTTCCTTAAAGTATGAAAAAGTTGGTTAGGAGCAATATGTTTAATATGTTTGATATTAACTCTTTAGCAACTTGAGAGTCCTGTCTCAAAGAAAAAAATGACAAATTACCCTTAAAAGGAAAGCTTGAACGTGCTCAAGACCTATTGGATTTGATCCATACTGATGTGTGTGGTCCCCTTAGCATTGGTACTAAGTCTGGCCACACCTACTTCATTACCTTTTCCGATGATTACTCTAGGTATGGGTAATTGTACTTAATGAAGCACAAGTCTGAATCCATTGAAAGGTTCAAGGAGTTCAAGGCCGAAGTAGAAAATAAATTGGGAAAAAGTATTAAAACACTTCGATCTGATAGAGGTGGAGAATACTTGAGTGCCAAATTTCAAGACTATCTTAAGAAGAATGGGATTCTCTCACAATGGACCCCTCCGGCCAAACCACAACTCAATGGTGTAGCGGAGCATCATAATCAAACCTTTATGGACATGATTCGATCAATGATAAGCTTCACTGACCTTCCTACCTCGTTCTGGGGCTATGCGCTCGGAACAGCGGTATGTTGTTGAACAATGTTCATATCAAGGCAGTGGATAAAACTTCATATGAGATATGGATGGGCAAGCCACCCAAGTACTCGTACTTAAGGATTTTGGGATGTCCTGCTTACGTGAAGCAGACAGTAAGAGATAAGCTGGATAATAGATCCATCTTATGCTACTTCATTGGGTATCCAAATAATTCGATTGGATACTGCTTCTACTATCCCAGTGAAATAAAAGTGTTTGTTTTTAGAAATGGAACCTTTTTGGAGAAGTAATTTCTACTTGATAGAAAATGCAAGATAGTAGAATTCGAAGAAGTTCAAGAACCAACTGAAGTACCAAGTGAATCTCCCACACCTCAAGAATCAATCCTTGATATGGACACACCTAAGAGATCTGAAAGGGTTCGTAGGGCTCCTGTTAGATATGGTTTCCTGCTTGAATAGGATCAAAGTGATCAAACTGTTTGATGTGACCAAGAACCTTCAAGGAGGCGATTTCCGATGGTGGTTATAATTTGTGGCTTGAAGCAATGAAATCTGAGATTGACTCAATGCAATCGAATCAAGTTTGGGCCTGATGGTAAGGTATTAACCTACAAGGCGCGATTGGTCACAAAAGGTTACAATCAAAGGCAAGGTGTTGACTATGATGAAACCTTTTCTCCAGTTTCAATGTTAAAGTCGATTAGAATCCTGCTAGCCATAGCCTCATGGTATGACTATGAGATATGACAAATGGATTTGAAGACTACGTTCCTTAATGGAAACATTAAGGAGAAAATATATATGACACAGCCTGAGGGCTTCACATCCGTAGGAAGTGAGCATAAGTATGCAAACTTCAGAGATCGATCTACGGTCTCAAGCAAGCATCGAGAATTTGGAACCTGATTTTGTCGATCTACTCGAAATGTCATTGATACTCTACATGATAAGTGCATCACTTTGACCCATTTACCGACTCAGTTGGGGTCATCAGTGGAGGGATTGGGTGAGGTCTCGATGCATGTAGGAGTCGATGCTTTGTTAACGAGGATTCACGGATCGCCCTTGTGCGTGGATATCCTATGCTATCTGAGGAGATAATAGTGTGACAAATCTCTGGCCAGAGTACTAGATGTGTTTTAGGTAAATGGGTTTACCTAGTAGCACATGCGATGTCACTATTTGATCTCCAATATGTATGCATGGCTATCAGAATCTCTAGCGACTCTCGATTTACCAATGGTCGTTGATTAGATCGGAATATTTGAGCTGAAAGGACCGTATTGTACGCTAACCATGACCAACTGGTTCTTGCAGCGCTAGCAATGATACCTAGCGGATCATGGGGCGATGTTGCTAGACGATTTACCATGATCCGATGGGTAAGTCCGAAAATGTGTTTTCGGAGTCACAAAGAGTTGTGAGCCAACGACTAGCTGTATCTCTGAACTATTGAGGGTCACACAAGTACTGGTTTCTCAATTCCAGTATGGAAATTGTACTCAATTATTGAGTATAGTAGGAGTAAGGATGGAAGTGCGACTTCCTAAAATTTTCCGAGTAAGTATGACTTTCCTTTTAGCTAATAGGAACTTCAAACCAATGTTCCCTGGGCCTGGGCCCATTAACCTGGTTTAAGCCCATGAAAAACCTATAAATAGGGTTCTTGGGGGAGTCATTTAGATGTACCAAGTTATGTTGACAACTTTCCCCCTCAGATCCCCTCCCCTCTCTCTCGCCCTCCTCCTCCCGCCATCGCGCCACCACCGTCACCGCCTGCCGCCGACACCACCACAGCCACCGTCGTCACCGCCCGTCTCTAACACCGCCGTCACTGCCACCATCGGAATTCATTTCGACCGTCTCGGCGTGGATATTCCATCCATATAACTTTTGCTGGTTTCTAGTGCAAACCAGCAAAGGGATTGAGAATTCGGTCGTGGACCGGATTGTGCGTTCATCATCCTTTCAACCGTTGAAGGGCCATTTCACTCGTGGACTTGTCGGAGCCAGATGTGTTGGATCTGTTTTGACAGATCCTAATTAAGTTTTGAATTACACAAAACCTATTATTGTGATTCTAACAATTCTACTTGAGTGTACAGATTCTAGCTATCGAAGAAGACGATGAACAGTCGATGAATCTGTCCAGCCGTTGGTTCAAGTTAAACAATCAGCAGTTGGTTTGGTGTTCATGGAATCGACAGTTGAATTAGCAATGGAGACGTCCAAAGTTGAATCAGCTGTTCGTAATCAGGCGGAGGCCAAGATACCAGCTGGAGCATAATAAACCAGCTGGAACGATGACAACCAGCTGCTAGTGCTTAAGAGCAAAGATGAACCAGCTGGTACTGGAATTGAGAAGCGCGCTGGAGAAATAGATCGAAGAAGAAGATGCGCAAGTTGCTGTTGACGAATCTGTTAGCAGTAGCGATTATAAGTACTGTTAACGAATCTGTTAGCAGTCGCGATTATAAGTACTGTTGATGAATCTATTGACAGTCGCCATTCAAGAAGCTTAGAAGAAGCGCAAGCTGGAGCTGGAGTGATGAAAATCAGCTGGAGCGTAAAGCGTAGATGACATCAGCAGTGACGTCATCATTCAGCAGGAAGCTACAGTGATCAGCAGGAAGCTATTGTCTATCAGCAGTTGAGAGGATGCGCGAGAAATGGAATCAGCTGTGATGACATCAGCCTTGATGTCATCACAATCAGCAGTTGGATATCAGCAGATGGAGCGAAGCGAATAAGATGAAGCGACGTCGTGTTGAAGCATCAGCAGATGGATTAGCGTTGATGACGTCATCGGTGACGTCATCATATTCAGCAGATGGTTGAGAGACCAGTCGCAAGAATCAGCAGGTAGCTTGCATCCAGACGCAAGAGGAAGCGACGTCGTAGAGGAGATATCCAGTCGCAAGCTACTGTTCACCAGCAGATGCTATTTGGAGATAGCGATAGCAAAACGATGTCGTTTACATAAGTTGATACGACAGCGTTTTGCTCTTGTGCTAAACTTTCAGCAGGAAGACTTTGCGTTGATAATTTCAGCAGTCGCAAGATACCAGCTGGAAGCATATGTTTATTACCAGCTGGACAATCAGACGCAAGCAACAGCAGCATCCAGTCGAGAGCTTATTTGATTCAGCTGTTGCTATATATCCAGTCGCAAGCGAGCATGGATCCAGTCGCGAGCTTCAGTGTTATTGCTATCCAGTCGACATGGATTCCCAGAAGCAAGAAAAGAAGAAGCAGGCGAAGTGTAGAGACTAAACCAGTCGCGAGCTACAGTATCCAGTCGCAGGGAAACCAGGCGCAAAGAATTCAGTCGTAGCGATAAATCAGCAGCGAAGCAGTTGACGATTTACGAAGAGTTTACAAGAGCTGGATGTCAACTGCTGAGCTCAATTCAAATGGCGAAAGCGACAAGACGCTATCAACGCTCAAGATGTGAAGGATCAATGGCTGAGATTTAGTCGTGCATATCGCCTCCATTCAAGGGAACAAGATTTGTACTATTCTGGGAAATAGTACACTTTACAGACGAGCGTTGCACTGAAATGGAAAGAAGACAAATTAGCCATATGAAGCGCTGAACAGATTTGGAAGCTATCTAACGGCCATATTTCAAACAGAGGCTTTATATACAAAGGCAGCGCCATTGAAGAAGGGGGACGAAAAGAGACGACAAGAGAGAGACGTTGGTGCAACTACAATACTGTGGCAGAAATACTTTGAATATACAGTGCACCAACAGAGGGAAAAACAAAAAGAAAGATGAAGCAATCGACCGCCATTAGAGAGGAGCTTTCACGAGAGTCGATTGCTGAATCTGTATTAGCTAATTAGAGCCTGTCCCTCGTGTGTGAGAAAAACAGAGAGTTTGAGCGATTTCATTGTATCAATCTCACACACCGAGATTCATTCACATCTATTTGAATGAATCTCGAAATCTTGTATCAGTTCCCGTCCAAGCACGATGACGTAAAACTCATGTGTATGTAGTCAGTCACACAGTTGCGGCTGTTGTGCATTTGAGGAGTCTAGGAGTTCTCACAGCTGCTGGTTGTGGGATTGGGTCTGTACACGAAGTTGTAAGATCAAATCTTCTAGTAGTGGATCCTTCCGAGGTGGAAGAACGGGAGATGTAGGACATTGAGGTCCGAACTTCCAGAAACAAATATGTTGTGTACTGTATTGTGTTCTTTATTCATTCAGCAAGCATTTACTTTAGCACGCATACACGCATAAACAGAAATCAGCACGCACGCATAACAGTTCAGCACTTGCTCTTTACTTAGAATCGCATAACATTTCAGCAGCACACAAGCACAAGTCTCGAACAGATTTATGTTGTACATAAATCTGTTTGAGTTGTTTTAAAATATAGGATTCAGTTCTGGTATTTTCTGGCATGATTTTTAAATCATACCAGATCTGTCTCTGGTGCTCTGCTCTTCGTGTTTATTTTAAGTGTTCAAGAACAACGAGCTATTGCAGCTCCAGTAATATCAGCAGCGAGCAAAATTTTCGAATGCCTTTTAAACGCGCTCTTGCTGCTGATCTTTTGATCCTCATTATCGGACCAACAAGATGGCTAGTCGCCAGAGGTAATTCCATAAACATCCTATGTATTTTTAGATATTATTTTCATGTATTGACCGTTCCCGAGCATTCAAATTTTAAAACTCCGTTGCGCTCTAGGAACGGGAGCCGGATCCGCCGCTGTGCCAACGCAGCGTAGAACAGTTCAGAAGCTTATATCAGATCAGAGCTTAATAGCTTTCAGTACAGATGCGTAGACCAGCCTAGAGCGTCAGCTATCATCTTAGAGTGAGTCGATCAACTTAGAGTGAGTCGATCATCTTAGAGCGTCATACATAAGATCAGAGTGTAAGAGATCAGAATGGAGCTTCGAAGAAGAGAAAATAGCTTAGAGCAAAGTCAGCTCTTAGATCAGTTCAGACTCATATACAGCTTTCAGCTCTCAGCTTTCACAGTTTTAGATTAGAACATCAGATTGACAAGTCATCTATAAACCACAATCCAGGGCTTATCAGAAGATCCAAGACACAACTTGGACGAAAATTTATGAGGAGCAGAACCAGTTATAGCATAATGCACAGAGATACTTTCGAGACAATCTAAGATTTCCATTTTGGTTGAAAAGCAACTGGGTTCTGCATACAAAGTCAATCCTCAGGATAATCATTAATTGAAGCATTTATTACAACGTACCTTCATCCTGGATAAAAGGATTGTGTCTACTGGCTCATTTATTGATCGTTGGAGAAGAAGGGTATAAATAGATTACAAGCTGATGTTTGAAAGAGTAACTACCGATACCAATACGTGTGTTATGAAAGTTAACGGAATTATAGAAACTGTATGCACGAAGTGACACACACACACTGCTTGTTGTTATCAAAATTATTGTGTCACATTTTCAGTTGTAAAAACACTATGTAGTTTTATTCATTCATTGTCAATAAACAACAGATTGTGTAAGAGCTTGCAAAGATTAGGCATCTCAGAGCTTATATCATTAGTACTTTACAGATCGAGAGTCTGTAATATCTTGGAGTGTGCTAGGAGTTCACTCAGTTGCGGCTAAAGTGATTGGGTTGTTACAGAAGCTGTAGTAATCAAAGTATTCTAGTGGAATCCATTATGTATAAGGAAGAAGGGGAGACATAGGAGTTTCAGCTCTGAACTTCCGAAAAGAAACTCTTGAGTCTTATCTTTTACTGCTTTAAGTTTATTATATGTTCATTGTTGAATCAAGTTACTTCGCAAAATTATTTTGTTACTCGAGACAACAGATTACGTTGAGATTCTCTGAGCTGGTAACTCAGCTTTGAGTTAAGCCGAAGGCTTGTAAAATATTTTCTAGAAGAGTATTTCATAAAATCGGGAGGGCTTGCAAAATATTTTCTAGAAGAGTATTTCATAAAATCGGGAGGATTTCATTCATCCTTCTGCCCTCCCCTGAACTCTTGATGTAAGACCTGAAATGTAATTTAGATTAATTTGTTGGAAATTAACCGTTTTTGGAGATTTCTAGTGGTTCAGATCCCTGTTTGGAATTTTGGTTTGTATTTTCGGGTCGGAAATCACATTTTAAGCAATTCTGGAAATTTTAATATTTTCGATATTTCGAGTGTGATCTGGTTTTGAGAGGTCTGCTTGGTTTTGGTGAAAGCTGTTCGGGTTTCTTGAGAAATCTGGTCGCTGGTTCCTTTGTCTTTTCACAGCGTGTTTTGTAGTGTAGGAAAGGAAACGCCGTCGTTTTTGTGAAATCTGGTAGTCTCGTGTAGTAGAGATCTGGTTGGTATTTAATGCTAGAATCTGAGGTAGAGATCTGCCCGCGTGTTTTTGAGTTGAGGGCTAAACGATGTCGTTTGGATAAGTGGCTACGGCGTCGTTTGGTGAACGCTGGAGGGAGAGATCTGTTTTGTGGGGTGTGTGTTCGCTTGCCCAGATTTTAGTGTCCAGCTTTTAGCGCTAGCATTCAGATTTCACATGTGGCCATGTGCGACGTCGTTTTGGTATTAGCGATATTACCAGCGTTGGTTTGTTATCCAGATTTCACCGCAGTTTCGAAGCGGGCGTTGTGTTTAACTTTCCAGATTTCACCGTAGCGTGTAGCCTCGTTTTGATGTTAGCGTATTTCCAGCTTTTAGCGTTTTGGCCTCCAGATTTCACCGCGGTATTGGAGCGACGTCGTTTTGGGGTTTGAGCGTTTTAGCTCAAGCGAGCGTTGACTTGTGGGATCTGTTTCTGTCGGTGGAATACTTAACCAGATTTCTCGCGTCTCTATAAGAAGCATGGCTTGGCTTCGTTTTATTTCACCAGATTCCATACTTAGCAAAATTCTCCTGACTTTCGTTCTCTGTTTTTCAAACCCTCGGTCACTATTCACCGTGAACTTCTCAGGTGATTTCCCGTCGATTCCGGCCACCATTTTTCTTGTTTGAGGTAGCGTTGGACTCCTCTTGGAAAGCTCTTTCATCTCTTACCCATTTTGGAGGCTATTGTTGGCTGGAACAAAAGCTCGAAGCTACTGTCTTTCGGCCGAGTGTTGTGTACGCAGGTAGCTTTCGAATTCAGTTGTTGGAATCTTGTTTTAGGCCTTGTTTTAAGCTTCCTGTTAGATTGTGTGGGTAGAATGGAAGGCTGGTTGTGTATGTAAATTCCAGCCGTGAACTTTTAGGAGTTGGCCGTGAGTTTGGTTGTGTAACGCCGTGAGTTCTGAATTGTTTATGCGTGTGATTTAACAGATTTCAGGACTTAGATCTCTCAGGCTCCTTGCTGTGGTAGTTATTACGCAGAATTGAGGTACGGATGTTGAGCTTGTAATTCAGCGTGGAACCTGGTTTGGATAAATTGCGAGATGGCTGTGTTTGGATTGCTGGGTGATGTTGTTGCTCTGTGTGAGAGCTGTGTATGTTTACCGTGTGTAATTGTTGTGTTGCATATGGTTATATGTTTGCTGTTTCTAGTATGTTGCATACACGCATTCCATTCAGTAATTGCAGCCTTTGTTCGTTGTTGTCTCTCTGTTTTCTTACCAGGATGCGAGGGCGAGCGGTGATTCCGCACTCTCATTTCCCCTATGCGCCGAGTGGCTAGCTACCACAGTTCATAGGTTGGGCTGTTGATGCATCTGGTAAGGGTGGGCGAGTAGGGGTGAGTGGGTAGCACCCACATGTCCTACTTTGCTGTTTCTAGTATGTTGCATACACGCATTCCATTCAGATATTGCAGCCTTTGTTCGTTGTTGTCTCTCTGTTTTCTTACCAGGATGCGAGGGCGAGCGGTGATTCCGCACTCTCATTTCCCCTATGCGCCGAGTGGCTAGCTACCACAGTTCATAGGTTGGGCTGTTGATGCATCTGGTAAGGGTGGGCGAGTAGGGGTGAGTGGGTAGCACCCACATGTCCTAC
>KQ992579.1:89816-112804 GCA_001598015.1 Dorcoceras hygrometricum | reverse complement strand
GTGAGGACTAATCAGTACAACCAAGACCTCGGACTTATTCACTCGACAAATGGTAACCACTTGGAAAGTCCGAAGGAGGGTAGTTCGATAGATCACCGGGTCACTATCTATCTGCATGCTCAGAACATCACAATGTTCCCTACCAATGAAACATTGTACTTTGCATCGCAGATACTAGTCTCGAACTCGGGCGGCCTTATCCTCATTTTGACGGCCCAATCGACTAGGAACATGTTCAGAATACACAGCGACTATTAGATGTGTTTCATGATAGCCGTCATACCCACTATCACATCTAACATACGCTTTAGTGTATTCTAGGTCTTTACTCAACACAATTGTAAATCATTACACACATAATGAAAGTAAAGAATGCCATATAAGAAAATGCGAATATCATATATAAAGATTGTTTGTACAAGAGTCTATAAAACCCACACGCCACAAGTTGGCTAGTTGGGCATCTACTCTAACATGATGTTCCCGTGGTGCGACATTTCCCGGATGTGTTTTCGGAGGAGATTCCTGGTTTTCCTTCGAGGCGAGAGATTGACTTCAGCATAGAGCTGGTGCCTGGAACAGCTCCGATTTCACGTGCCCCGTATCGTCTGGCGCCTACGGAGTTGAGAGAACTCAAGGTGCAGTTAGATGATTTGCTGGAGAAATGTTTTATTCGTCCTAGTATGTGACCGTGGGGAGCGCCCATTCTATTTGTGAAGAAGAATGATGGCTCAATGCGGATGTGCACTGATTTTCGCCAATTGAACAAAGCCATTGTGAAGAACAAGTACCCGTTGCCGAGAATCGATGATCTGTTTGATCAGTTTCAAGGTTCTGTGGTGTATTCAAAGATTGATCTTCGTTCAGGGTACCATCAGGTGAGAGTGAGAGAACAAGATGTCACGAAGACTGCTTTTCGTACGGGCATTTTGAGTTTATGGTTATGCCGTTTGGATTGACTAATGCCCCTGCAGTCTTTATGGATTTTATGAACCGAGTTTTCCGCGAGTTTATTGATCAGTTTGTGATCGTGTTCATCGACGACATCTTAGTCTATTCGAAGACTCCTTTGGAGCACAAGGAGCATTTGCGTATTGTCCTTCAGACGGTGAGAGACCAGCAGTTGTATGCAAAGTTTTCCAAGTGCGAGTTTTGGTTGGATCGCGTCGTATTCTTGGGACATGTGATTTCAGCAGAGGGGATTGCTGTGGATCCCAGTAAGGTTGATGCCGTTCTGAACTGGGAGCATCCCAGGAATGTTTCCGAGATTCGTAGTTTCTTGGGTCTGGCTGGCTATTATCGTCGCTTCATTGAGGGATTCTCTAGTATAGAAAAGCCGATGACTCAATTGACTCAGAAGGACAAGCGGTTTGTTTGGACTGAGCAGTGCGAGAATGCTTTTCAAATGCTTAAAAATAAACTGACTACTGCTTCAGTGTTGGCTCTGCCGTCCGGAACAGGTGGATTTGTTGTTTGTTCTGATGCTTCTCTTAATGGATTGGGTTGTGTTTTGATGCAGAATGGTCGAGTCATTGCGTATGCCTCGCGGCAGTTGAAACCGCATGAGACTCGTTACCCAGTCCATGATTTGGAGTTAGCAACGGTGGTCTTTGCGTTGAAGATCTGGCGTCACTACCTGTATGGCAAGCAATTTGTGGTGTACTCCGACCACAAAAGTTTGCAGTATTTGTTTTCGCAGCCTGACTTGAATATGAGACAACGTCGTTGGATGGAGCTACTAAAAGACTTAGATTGCGAGATCAAGTACCAGCCTGGGAAGTCGAACGTAGTAGCCGATGCTTTGAGTAGGAAGGCTAGTGAGATGCTTGCGTCGTTGTACATCTCTAAGGATCAAGGGCATCTTAACACTACGGGTTAGAGATTTTATCCGGCTGAGGATTGTGTGGTGGTTTCTTCTTTCCAAGTGGAGCCACAGATTGTTTCTACCATTCGAGCAGCTCAAAGGACTGATCCATCTATCCACGAGTTGAAGTTGAAGGTCAGGGCTGGCGAACTTGAGGATTATTTTGTTTCTTCCGATGGTTGTTTGCGTTTCCGGGGCAGGTTGGTTGTGCCAAATTTGATTGATTTGAAGGAGGAGATCCTTCGGGAAGCGCACTGTAGCAGACATAGTGTTCATCCTGGTGCACGGAAGATATACCATGCTTTGAAGCGGCACTTTTGGTGGGCTGGCCTAAAGAGCGATGTTGCTGGTTTTATCGCTCGTTGTTTGAACTGTCAGATGGTAAAGGCCGAAAGGATGAGACCTGGTGGTCTGTTGCAGAGTTTGGAGGTGCCCCAATTGAATTAGGAGCACATAGCTATGAATTTCGTGACGCATCTGCCTCGTTCCAGCAGAGGATGCGATGCTATTTGGGTGGTTATAGACCGACTGTCGAAGTCTGCACATTTTATTCCCTATGGGATGACCTTCACTTTGAATAAGATGGCGAAGCTGTACGTTGATTTTGTTGTTAGATTGCATGGTGTGCCCGTTTCGATCGTTTCTGACCGAGATCCGAGGTTTACTTCCAGGTTTTGGAAGAGTTTACAAACAGCTTTGGGTACCAGATTGGCGATGAGCACAGCGTATCACCCCCAGACAGATGGCCAATCTGAGAGAACTATCCAGACGTTGGAGGATATGTTGCGAGCTGTTGTATTGGATTTTGGAGTTAGCTGTCAAGACGCGTTGTCTTTAGTGGAGTTTTCCTACAATAACAGCTATCAGGTGACGATTGGCATGGAGCCGTTTGAGTCTTTGTATGGCAGGAAGTGCAGATCGCCGGTATGTTGGGAAGAAGTGGGGGAGAAGCAGCTAGATGCCCCTGACTTTGTGCAGCAAATTAAAGATCATGTGGATCTTATTAGATAGCGGATGAAAGCTGCCCAGGATCGCCAAGCCAGTTATGCGAATAAGAGGCGTCGACCTCTTGAGTTTCAGGTTGGTGATCGTGTATTTCTCAAAGTTTCTCTGTTTCGTAGTGTTATGCGCTTTGGACGCAAGGGAAAGTTAGCCCATCGTTACGTCGGACCATATGAGATTGTTGAGAGGATTGGCCTTTTAGCGTATCGGCTGTTGTTGTCGCCAGAGTTGTCTTCTCTACATGACGTTTTTCATGTTTCCATGTTGAGGAAGTACGAGCCAGATCCGTCTCATGTGCTTAGGACTGACGAAGTGGAACTAGATCATTCGTTGAGTTATCTAGAATATCCCTTGCATATCCTTGGCAGGAAAGAGAAACAGCTGAGAAATAAGACCATTCCGTTGGTAATGGTGCAGTGGAGCAAACATAGAAGGGAAGAGGCTACTTGGGAGCTGGAAGAGAAGATGCAGCGCGAGTGGCCGCATCTGTTTGAGTAGCTGTTGAGCTAAATTTCCAGTAGTTTGTAGTTTTTGATTGCATTTATTCCCTAGTTGTCGTAAATTGTTTGCTCAGTTATCTTGAACTCTTGGCTTGTGTTAGGCAGAGTTCTGTTGTGTATCTTACTGTTTAGTTGTATTTCCAGATTGTTGTTCGATTTCGAGGACGAAATCCTTTTTAAGTGGGGGAGAAATGTGACACCTGAAATGTAATTTAGATTAATTGTTGGAAATTATCGGTTTTTGGAGATTTCTGGTGGTTCAGATCCCTGTTTGGAAGTTTGGTTTGTATTTTCGGGTCGGAAATCACATTTTAAGCAATTCTGGAAATTTTAATATTTTCGAGATATCGAGTGTGAGATCTGGTTTTGAGAGGTCTGCTTGGTTTTGGTGAAAGCTGTTCGGGTTTCTTGAGAAATCTGGTCGCTGGTGCCTTTGTCTTTGCGCAACGTGTTTTGTAGTGTAGGAAAGGAAACGCCGTCGTTTTTGTGAAATCTGGTAGTCTCGTGTAGGAGAGATCTAGTTGGTATTTAACGCTAGAATCTGAGGTCGAGATCTGCCCACATGTTTTTGAGTTGAGGGCTAAACGATGTCGTTTGGATAAGTGGCTACGACGTCGTTTGGTGAACGCTGGAGGGAGAGATCTGTTTTGTTGGGTGTGTGTTCGCTTGCCCAGATTTTAGTGTCCAGTTTTTAGCGCTAGCATTCAGATTTCACCTGTGGCACTGTGCGACGTCGTTTTGGTATTAGCGCTATTACCAGCGTTGGTTTGTTATCCAGATTTCACCACGGTTTCGAAGCGAGCGTTGTGTTTAACTTTCCAGATTTCACCGTAGCGTGTAGCCTCGTTTTGATGTTAGCGTATTTCCGGCTTTTAGCGTTTTGGCATCCAGATTTAACCGTGGTATTGGAGCGACGTCGTTTTGGGGTTTGAACGTTGTTTAGCGTCAAGCGAGTGTTGACTTGTGGGATCTGTTTCTATCAGTGGAATACTTAACCAGATTTCTCGCGTCTCTATAAGAAGCATGGCTTGGCTTCGTTTTATTTCACCAGATTCCATACTTAGCAAAATAGGCTATCGTTGGCTGGAACAAAAGCTCGAAGCTACTGTCTTTCGGCCGAGTGTTGTGTACGCAGGTAGCTTTCGAATTCAGTTGTTGGAATCTTGTTCTAGGCCTTGTTTTAAGCTTCCTGTTAGATTGTGTGGGTAGAATGGAAGGCTGGTTGTGTATGTAAATTCCAGCCGTGAACTTTTAGGAGTTGGCCGTGAGTTTGGTTGTGTAACGCCGTGAGTTCTGAATTGTTTATGCGTGTGATTTAACAAGATTCAGGACTTAGATCTCTCAGGCTCCTTGCTGTGGTAGTTATTACGCAGAATTGAGGTACCGATCTTGAGCTTGTAATTCAGCGTGGAACCTGGTTTGGATAAATTGCGAGATGGCTGTGTTTGGATTGCTGGGTGATGTTGTTGCTCTGTGTGAGAGCCCTGTATGTTTACCGTGTGTAATTGTTGTGTTGCGTATGGTTATATGTTTGCTGTTTCCATTATGTTGCATACACGCATTCCATTCAACTATTGCAGCCTTTGTTCGTTGTTGTCTCTCTGTTTTCTTACCAGGATGCGAGGGCGAGCGGTGATTCCGCACTCTCATTTCCCCTATGCGCCGAGTGGCTAGCTACCACAGTTCATAGGTTGGGCTGTTGATGCATCTGTTAAGGGTGGGCGAGTAGGGGTGATTGGGTAGCACCCACATGTCCTACACTCACCGTGGCCACATATTCTGTTGCAGATTCCGTTGAGCTGTTGTTTCCTTTCTCATGCATAGCATCTGCATTTTATTCTTGCTGTTTACTGTTGTTTTATATTTGTCTCCGTACTGGGGTTTGACCCCATGTCCCTCTGGGGCTTGGTTGTTTTCCTTGTTGTGTTGTTTTCAGGAAACCCAGGTTTTACAGCTGGTCGTGGTTTTAACCCAGCTGGTGGCGCCCCAGGAGGTGGTTAGAGTATCCCAGTGGCGTATAGCATATTTATATGTATAAGTATTCTTAGCCAGGGAATGCCATGCTCTTTGTCGATGTATTTGGTTTTTGGAGTTTGATACATGTCATTGTTGCTGTTGTTATGCTATACTGTTGGTCATTTTTATAAACTGGGATATCTTTTTTGAGAATCGCACTATTTTAAATTATATTGTTTTAAACCGTCAGGCCAAAAGCGAAAATTTTACCCGCTTTTTAGTAGCTTCCGCATGTGCTTGTATGTTTTATCTCTGATTAGAGCACGAGGCCTGACACTTGAGCTTATATTTTATCACTTTTCGATTCCAACAAGTGGTATCAGATCGGTTTTCTCAGTGTTTGAACACTTGTTTTATTCAAACTTATTAAATATGTCTATTTTTCACAACAAAATTCTTATGTTTTATAAGGAGTACGATGATTGGAAGATAAGAATGCAATTCACCTGAAGCTCAAGATGACGACATGTGGTTCTCCATAATTGATGGTCCGATCAAGATCATGAAAACAAATACAATTGTAGCCATCACTGCAGGTGCTGCACAGTGGGTTGAGAATCCGAGATTAGAGTTGATTTCTTAAGACAAAAAGAAATAAAATCTAGACAACGTGGCAAAATATATTATCTACAAGACACTGGACAAGAATATGTTCAGTAAGATCAATATCTGTGCCACTGCCAAAGAAATATGGGAGAAGTTGATCCATATCTGTGAGGGAAATGAGCAAACCAATGAGAACAAGATTACAGTAGCCCAACAAAAGTATGAGTCTATGAAGGGAAGCCCAGAGAGACTATTACTGAGTTTGATGAGAGATTCAAATCAGTGGTGATTGAGCTCATCAGCCTTGTAAAAGAATATAGTAACAGGGAACTCGCCATGAAGGTCAGTGAGCGCTTCCCAAGGAGTGGAATGTGAAGAAAATAGTGATGAGAGAGTCAAATGACCTCAAAAGCTAGAAATCCATGATTTATTCACTATTCTCAAGGCATATAGTTTGAGCTGGAAACAAGAGTTGAATTTGAGCCATTCACCTCACAGCCTACGAAAGCTATCACTGCAACCATTCTAGAACAGAGCTCTCCAGGAAAATCAGCTGAAGAGCTTAGAAACGAAATAATGTCGCTCTTCGTAAAGAAGTTTGGGAAATTTATGCGGAAAAACAATTCTAAACTCAACTCTTTTTGATTCTATAAAAAGGGATTCGTCCACCTCTTCTGATTTTAAATGTTATAACTATGGCAGATCTGATCACTATGCTGCTGATTGCAAGATACCCAAACAAGCCGTTAAGAGTCAACCAGATCATAATAGTAAAGACAAAAAGGACAAGAAGTTTTACAGAAAGAAGAGGAGCGAGAAAGTGCTGGTCGTTGAAGAGAACAAAAGCTTATGGGTTGACACATATTCGGAGGAGTCTAGCTCAGGGACATCCTCAACTAGCGACAGCAAAGAAGAAGTACAGTTTCTAATGGCAGATGACACTGAGGAGGTATTCGATTTCTCCAAACTTGATTTACACAAGAAGACCTTGTCACCGCACTAAATGACATGGTCGGAGAGTACAAAAAACTTTCTCGGTCATTCGAGAAAGTTAAAGCTGAAAAAGAGAGTTGTGCTACGAAAGCTGACCGTAAGCTCAGATGATCTGCAGACTGCTCTAAGTAATCTAAAAACTGAGAATCAGGATCTGAGAAGCAGGTCTCAGGAGATGCAAAATGAAAATCAGCTCTTAGCTGAAATAATAAATTCCTGGACCAAGTCGTCTGCTTCTCTACAGGAAATTGCAAGGAGCTCTTAATCCACCCGGTAATAGGTCTGGATTGGGTTATGAGAGCTATGAAATCAATCCGGCAGAGAAAAGTACTCATCCAAAGCTGGATAAGCCAAAAATTCAAACAATGAATTTTGTGAAATCCAACATGGAACAATTTGATGAGATAAAATCTGATGAGTCACAGATTACAGCAAAGCCTCAAAACTGGCATGGTAAATACTCTGGATAGGATATGTTGCTCCTGAAAACACAAAGGAGAGCGGGCTTAAGAAACGAATTGAACAGACTAGGGGTAATCTTTGGATATGGTCGAATAAAGCCAAGACAGCTCTCTAATGCTCTTATGACGGACAGACAGTATGAAACGAACCCTACTCTAGAATTTTTTTTTTTAAATCGTGTGCGGAATAAATAAACTAAAAGTATGGCTCGTTCTCTTTTAAAAAGTTTACTAAACCATCACTTTAAAACGTAAATAAAATAAATATATTAAAACTTTAAATCCTCCATACTGTTTAAAAATCAGACTGAGTAATAGTATGAAACATGACATGCTAAAAATCAATATCTTAAAAACGTATCATAACAAAATAGAGACATCATAGTGGTCACGGGGTACTGCTGCAACGGGCGCTCAGAGGTCCTCACCACTGGTCGGCATGAAATCAACAGGGTCATCACCTGCACCATTTAATCCTAGTGAGCCTAGAGGCTCAACATGCTCTATCTTTTAAAATAACAATGTAGATATACATAAAGTCGCATGCAAGCATATACTTGTAGTAACGTAACTTTAAAACATGCATGCATGGATGATCTTAAAACCTTGTTCGTACATTTCATAACATATCATAACATATAGCTTACATAAGGCATGCCATAACGTAACATGAAAAACGTATGAGTCGTATCAGTGAATGCAAGCGGGCGTGTGACTGATCAGTCGAAATAACCAATGTACATGGTGGTGCGGTTCACCCGATCTTACCTCGGGATCCCAAGCACCTACTATGTCACTTCACCATGTCGTGATCACATGGATCTATAGGCTCATAATCATACATTAAAACAGGGGATCCTCGGGCCCGGCTACCCTGCTAGATCCCATCATTAAATTTTACCACGTCACTTTAATCCCTCGGATTTTATCTTAAAAAGGTCATGCCTGATCGTTTAATAGAATATCATGATGCGTGCATTTCTTAAAATCATGCAATTAATAGCGTAGCCCATCAATGTATATTTAATCATTTCCTTTAAAACATTTATGTACATAAAATAATACATATATATTAAATATACATTCCCGGGCTTCTACATTTTCTACTTCTGTCAAGGACTGGTTCAGGAGTCTGGCCCACTAATTATAGACTTAACTTAAAATTGAACTTAGCCCATAACTTTAAAATTCACCTTTAACATCCCTATAATACTCCAAATTTGACTACTTCAAAATAAATTGACCAATTTTGACCTTGAAATCAAAGACCAATTTTGACTTTAAAATCCATGACCAATTTTGACTTTAAATTGAATTAACCAATTTTGACTTTAAAATGCATAACCAATTTTGACTTTAAAATGAATTGACCAATTTTGATTTTAAAATCCAAATTAAAATCCCAATACCCTCAATTTTGACTTTAAAATCTTAAAATAAAGTATTAGGTCCAAATTAATTGAAATTTTGACTAAAATAATTGACTTTAAAAGATTTGACCAAAATCATAAATTGGGCCTTCATCTTTAAAATTAAAATAATCGGTTCAGAATGAAAATAACTTGGACCATATTTAAAATATTTTGACTTGATACTCGACTAACAGACCCGGTCCAACCGAACCGAACCAACCGGTCCAATTGAACCGAACCAAGCCCATGCACACAAACCCTAGCAACTCACACACACGCCTCCATGCATGCCCACACGACCAGCCGCTCTTGGCTTTCGGCCGCCCAGCTCCCCCCGCCCTGTCCGGAGCCCTGCCGGTTGGACCACCCCTAGGTCCAGCCGGTCCCAACTAGACCAGCCCTGGCTCAAACCATGAGCCACATGGTTCGGCCTAGGCATGAAACTAGCGACGTGCGTCGCTACGCACGGCTGCGCTACTCCTCACGATCCAGCCAAGATCTAGCCATGATCTAGCCTTGATCTAGCCCTCTTCTCAACATCATTGGACCCTCACACGATAGCCTAGCCACGGTCCATATCCCTTGAACCCTTCTCAACCGAAGCCTTAAAAGATTTAATCAAAAACATGAGGAATAACAATGCCACATGCATGGATCTTCAACATGATGCATAGATCAACCTAAAAAATATACAATGCATGAAATTTTTCATTAAAAACAGATTTATGGCTTAAATGGTGAGAAAAAGAATAGATATTGCATGCCTGGCTTGGAGAAAGATGAGATCTGCGAGTTACCAACGCAGAGGACTCGAGATCGAGACCCAAACCGCATTGGATCACCCAAAAGATGAAGAAACCAATGGGGCTGCTTTGAGAGGGGGAGGGGACGGCTAAGATGGAGTGGAGGAGGCTAGGTTTACAAAATAATTTGTGTTTGAAAGAATGGGGGTGACTAAAACGGGTTCCCCTCCAAAATAATCATAAAATCCCTAATTTTCGAAAATTGTTAGCTTAAAAATTATAATTTATTCTTTAAAATCCAAGGACTCAAAAATCTCAAATTATTTTAATCTCGATCGTCCTTAGTCTCGTCCACGCGTCCGTAACTCAAACAGGCTGAAAACATGACATGCATACTATGAAACATAAAAATCATAAATTAATCACATAAATGACATGTAATTATCTAAATTATTTTCTCCCTAGTCATGCACTCATTTCTATGTATTCAGGAATTTCTATGCGTTACACAGTACAATCCTAAGTATTATAAGCCCATATCTCAAGGATATCAGAAAATTTCGGATCACAGAGAACACACATATCACACACACACTTGGACACATGTACTGGTCGAACGATTATAATTATCCAAGTGTGAGTCCAGAAAGGTCTAATAAAATCTGGACCCAAGTAAGACCAAAGGGTACCAAACTTTGTTTCTTTTGTGATGTCAGGTAAAACTGATCTCAGGTTTGAAGCAATCCACATGGTACCTGGACAGCGGATGTGCGAGCCACATGAGAGGTGACCCAAAGCTTCTATCATATCTGAAGTTACAATGGACCAAAAATAACATTTGGTGACAACTCAAATGGTAACACTATGGTAAGCGTAAGCTTTGACATGGTAACTTTACTGTCAACGATGTTCTCTTGGCTGAATATTTGTGCTATAATTTTATTAGCATCAATCAGCTATGTGACAGTAATTATTCTGTAAATTTTCAAAAGCACACATGCACAGTTCAGAATCCGAAAGGTCTGATAGTGTTAGTAGGATGCAGATCGTGGAATACCTACAAAGTTGACAGGTCAGATCAGCCGCATTCTGAGCAAACCTGCCTAGTAGCTGACGCTTTTAAGAGCTGGCTATGACATCAGCAGATAAATTATCTAAATTTAAAAACTTTTGCAAAGCTGAGTATGCGTTATTAGTTACTGGATTTCCCAAAATAAAAATTTCAAAAGAAAAGATTTATTCTGCTTGTCATTTGGGAAAGCATATTAATATACTTTTAAAAAAAAAAGGCAGTAACAAAACCTCCCAGAGGCTGGAACTTTTACATATGGATCTTTTTGGTCATATACCTGTAACCAGCTTAGGGGGAATGAAATTCGCCCTTGTGATTGTTGATGATTTTTCAAAGTTCACTTGGGTGGTGTTTTTAAAATCAAAAGATCAAGCTGCCGAACAACTGAGTTTTTAAAATGTTTGCAAAATGACAAATCTTGTAGTGTCAACCGGATCAGAAGTGATAGGGACACTTAATTTTTAAATTATAGATTATCCTCTTATCTCGATGACATTGGAATCAAGCATGAGCTTTCTGCAGCTAGAACACCTCATCAGAACGGGTTGGCTGAGCGTAGAAATCGTAATTTAAAAGAAGCTGCTACAACGATGATTGCTGATTTCAGGAATTTCTAAAAAGTTTTGGGCAGAAGCAATTAACACAGTCAGCTACATTCCAAACAGATCGATGATTAATAAGCATCATGTTGTTACCCGGTATGATATCTGGAATGGAAAGAAACCTGACATTTCATATTTTAGGGTGTTTGGATGCAGGTGCTTCATTCATAACAATGGCAAAAATCATCTAACAGATTTTGATGTCAAATCTAATGCAGGAATTTTTCTAAGATACTCAGATGTGAGCAGAGCTTATCGCGTCTTCAACACAGAACGCTGAATATGGAAGAATCACGATGCAGGGAGGCAAGGTTATCGCTTATGCATCGAGGCAGTTGAAGATTTATGAGCAGAACTATCCGACGCACGATCTAGAGCTTGCAATAGTAGTGCTCGCTCTGAATATTTGGAGACACTACTTGTACGACGAGAAGTGTCAGATTTTTACCAAAGAAGAAAATCAAGTACTTCTTCACCCAGAAGGAGCTGAACATGAGGCAGCGCAGATGGTTAGAGTTGGTGAAGGACTATGACTGGACATTAGTTACCATCCAAGGAAAGCTAATGTGGTGGCAGACGCTTTTGAGCCAGAGGACTGTAGTAGTGGCATGTTTGTCAGTTGAGAGGCCACTACAGGCTGAGATACAAAGGTTTGGGTTGGAGTTCTATTCAGGAGGCTGTGCACCAAGTTTAGCGGCGCTTACAGTTCAGCCGACTCTTCGAGAGCGGAGTAGAGATGGGAGGCCTCTGATGAGTAGTTATAATAGTGGAGACAGTGAGATTAGGCCAGAGGACGAGGTCTGTATGCAGTAGAGTATGGGATCGTTTGATTCGGAGGCCGTATGTGGGTACCGAGTATGAGTAGCTGAGAGCTGAGATCTTAGCAGAGGCGCATGCATCGACGTACTCCATCCACCCAGGGAGCGCTGTATTGGTGGCCGGGTATGAAGAAGGATATTGGGAGATTCGTATCTGATTGCTTGACTTGGAAGCAGGTCAAGACAGATCATCAACGATCGGTAGGGTTGCTTCAGCCACTCCCTATTCCCAAGTGGAAGTGGGAGCATATTACGATGGATTTTGTGGTCGGATTACCCAGGAGCCCCAGAGGATTCACGGCGATATGGATGATTGTGGACAGACTCACCAAGTCCACACATTTCTTACCGGTGAACACTACTTTCAGCCTGACTCATTATGCAGAGCTTCACATTAGAGAGGTTGTCAGGCTACACGGTATACCAGTCTCTATAGTGTCGGACAGGGACACTATTACATATGCGTTTTGGAGGAGTTTACATGCCGCCTTAGGGACTAGGTTGTCGTTCAGCACAACGTTTCACCCGCAGATGGATGGTCAGTCGAAGAGAGTCATCCAGATTCTGGAGGATTTTCTGAGAGCTTGTGTGATAGATTTCCACGGTACGTGGGACTCGAGATTGCCTCTGGTAGAGTTCACGTACAACAACAGCTTTCAAGCATCAATTGGGATAGCTCCTTACGAGGCTCTGTACGGGAGATATGTCGATCTCCCATGCGCTGAGACGAGGTTGGAGAGAGAATGTTGACTGGGCCGAAGCTAGTGTAGCAGACAGCGGACATAGTGGTGAGGATTCGGGATCGGATGAGGACAGCCCAGAGTCGTCAGAAGATTTATGCCGATTAGAGACGACGAAATCTGGAGTTGGCTGTAGGAGACCATGTGTTTGTGAGGATATCGCCCATGAAGGGCGTGATGTGCTTTGGCCGGAGGGGCAAACTCAGTCCGAGATTCATTTGGTCATTCGAGATTTTGGAGAGGGTTGGTACTTTGGCATACCGAGTAGCGTTACCACCCAGCCTGTCAGCGGTCCATAATGTTTTCCACATCTCGATGCTGCGGAAGTATGTTCCGAATTCGTCACACGTATTAGATTTTAAGTCGCTCCAGTTAGCACAAGAATTATCATTCGAGGAGCGACCAGTACATATTTTGGCTCGAGAGGAGCACAGACTTAGATCGTGGAGTATTCCGATGGTCAAGGTCCGGTGGCAGAATCACTCAGAGTATGAGGCTACATGGGAGACTGAGACCGATTTTCTGATGCGCTACCCTGAGCTATCTAGTACGTACTTAATTTTGGGGATGAAATTCCTTTAAGGGGGGAGAGTTGTAATGCCTAGAAATCCTGAATACGTAGAAATGAGTGCATGACTAGGGAGAAAATAATTTTAGAAAATTACATGCCATTTTATGTTATTTATTATGATTTTTATGTTGCATGATATGTATGGTCTGCTTTTAGCCTGTTGAGTTACGGACGGGTGGACGAGACTAGGGATGATCGAGATGAAAATAATTTGAGATTTTTAAGTCCTTAGATTTTTAAGAACAAATTTATTATTTTTAAGCAGCAAATTTTCGAAAATTGGGGTTTTTATGATTATTTTTTAGGGGAACCCGTTTTTCGCCTATACGGGCTGTTTTAATGGAATTTAATGTATTTTAAAATTGTAGAGGCCTTTTATTTCGAAAATTAGAGATTTTAAAGCCATGTTTAAAGTTTTAATTAACATTTCAATTTAGTGGAGGGTTAGGATTGTAAAGTTCCATTTAACTTTCTTAATTAAACATGAGGGGTCATTTGTGTCACACCCATTATTTCAAAACACAAATTTTGCGAAAATCCTAGCCTCCACTAATCCTCCATAGCCGTCCCCCTCCTCCATTGCTCAACTCCATCGGTTCTTCAAGTTCTTGGGTGATTCGAAGGCGGTCTTGTCCCGATCTCGCGTCCTACACGTCGGTAACTCGCAGATCTTCCATTTCTCCAATCCATCATGTAATATATCTTCTTTTTCTCACCATTTAAGCCATAATATTCTGTTTTTAATCAATGATTGCATGAATTGTATGTGTGAGACCAGAAAGTTGGTTAGATTAATTGAGTTAATTAATCGGGTTTAACATAGATCAGATTTGGTTAGAACAGATCTGGGGTGAGCCAGCTTTGAGTTAGTATGCTTGGCTTAGTTATCGGGTCATATAAGTCCTTGAAACAGATCTTGAGAGTTGGAGAATTTCCACGGGAACTCATCAGATGTGAATGTTGGTCAGCGCTAGTGATCGCATTCAGTTGTGGTGATGAGGTCTGTTATCGCAGGCGTCCAGTTGTGAGCCATCGTGTTTTCTATAGCGAGTAGCTATACTACGTCGTTTGGATTAGTTGGAACGACATCGTTTTGGTTTAGCGGGCGAGATTCAGATTTGAGTAGCGTTGGTATTCAGATTTCGGTGGGATCTGAGTGTTGCGTTGCGATGCTGTTTAGCATTTCAGATTCAAGTAGCTAGTGTGTTAGGATAAAATTTATTAGTTTTGGTGATAACAAAAATAAGACAAGTTGTCATTGGACAATCAGTTGTCGAATCTAACAGGAGAACATTTATCAATCGACAAGTGGCATCAGCAGGTAGTATATCCGTTGGAATTCAGCAGTTGGGGTATACGTTGGAAATCAGAAGATGGTATGCAATCAGTGGTTGGTTTGTTTTCAGAGAAATCAGCAGGTGTTTTTTTTGTTTCGATCACAGGTACATATTTGAGTTTTAACGTGTTTTGCTAAGGAGTACTAAACGACAGCGTTCAAGTAAGTTGGAACGACGTCGTTGGAATGCACAGTTTTTTTTATCAGCAGTTGAAAAGAATTCTTGAAGAGAATCAGCAGTTGCTTAGTATATTTCGTTGGAGAATGCGAAACGACAGCGTTTGGATAAGTTGAAACGACAGCGTATTGATTGGCTTAGACAAATCAGCAGAAGCATTATTTCAGCAGATGTTTTTGTTAAGAGAAGAGTCAGCAGGTAGGTACAGTTTCCTTTAGTTCCGTTGATAGGTTTTTTCGATAGGGAAGAACCAGCAGGTGCATTACTTGATGATAACCAGCAGGTGCACTATTTAAGGGAAACCAGCAGACAGCTACAGTGAAATTTACAGCAAGTGATCTTTGAGAATAGCAAAGCGATGTTGCCAGAAATCAGTCGTTGAGTTTTACAAAGGACCAGTCGGTGGAATAACACAAAATGCTTGTCAGCAGTTAAAATTTCTCATGTGTTTTTCCAGTCACAGGATTTGAAACGACGAAGGAAAAGCTGGTAAACAGAAGGAATTTCAAGCACAAGCATGAAAGAAATTCAAATACGATCGTTCACTCAAAAAGGAAAATATCTTCAAGATCGTACTATTGTCTGGAATTAAGGAGACAGCGTGTGTACTATTTGGGTAAATAGTACAATGTACAGAGGCCGTTTCTCCATGTTTGCACAAATATAGTTAGAAGACAAATTGGCTCTGTGAATGAGCAATTTACCTTTTAGTGGAGCAGGAATTACGGTGTACGATTTTGGCAGAAATTCAAACCGGATTCATTTCCTTTGGAGAATTAAATGACCGTTGCAATCGAAGACTATAAATATCAGCAGCAGTGTTGAAGAAAACACACTTTGCCATCTATTCATCGTGGTCACGCTGTCAAAACATTTACAGAGCTCTCTATCTGTTGAAATATTCAAAAATCTCACAAGACTCGAAGAACATCTTCTGTTGATCTTCATAGACAAATCTTCGAGTCATTCTCTGGTTCATTTTATTGAATCGAGTTTCTTTGTTTTAGAAACCAGAGAATTTTTACAGAACTCACGTATATTCATTGTTGTATTTGATTGAGTCTGTAAAGATCTGGCTTTGTGAAGCAGTTCAAAAACATCTTTTCGATACTTGTAACCAGCAGCAAAGTCTGCGTGTGGAGTTAGTAAGTCTAGGAGTCCATACAAGTGCTGCTTGTGTGGTTGGGTTTTTGCAGAGGTCCTGTAACCATCAAAGTCTTCTAGTGATACCTTCCGAGGAGGAAGAAGGGGAGACGTAGGACATTGAAGTCCGAACTTCCAGAAACAAATTTCTGACTCTATCTTTTACTTACAACACTTACTCATTACTTGTGTTTATTTACTGTTCACAAACCAATCGGCCTTTTTCCGCACAAATATTGTTGGCCGAGAAGTTTGCATAAAACTGAGATCCAAATCATTTTAAAAGAGTTTTGAAATAGAAAAATCGAAGGAGTTCATTCAACCCCCCCCCCCCTTATGAACTCCTGTTTACTTAGTGATCCTATTTCTGGGACCATCAAGTGGTATCAGAGCAGGCAATCTCAGTTATTGAACAGTCATTGTTTCGTGCTTCTTTGTATATGAACATGTCTATCTCACACAACAAAATTCCTTTGTTTTCGAGGGAAGAGTACAACGACTGGAAGATTAGGATGCAAGCGCATCTAGCAGCTCTGGATGATGACATGTGGTATGTCATCACTGAAGGACCTCTGAAAATCATGAAGCCAAATCTGGTTGTTACAGTAACAAGTGGCGAGCCTCAGTTTGTTTCAAAGGCCAGACATGAATATACTAATGAAGACAAGAAAAAGGCGAATCTGGACAATGTGGCAAAAGATATACTATTCAAGACGCTGGACAAGGACAAGAATATGTTCAGCAAGATCAAGAACTGTGCCACTGCTAAAGAAATATGGGAAAAGCTGACCCAGATCTGCGAGGGCAATGATGAATCTAAAGAAAACAAACTTACTGTGGCCCAGCAGAAGTATGAGGCGATCAAAATGAAGGATGGAGAGACCATGGCCGAATTCGATGAAAGATTCAGCGTTGTGGTGATCGAGCTGAATAGTCTTGGCAAAGAATACAGCAACCGTGAACTGGCGCTGAAAGTGATGAGGGCACTGCCAAAGGAATGGGATGTAAAGACAATGGCAATGCGAGAGTCCAAGGATCTAAACAAGCTGGAGCTTCATGATCTGTTCGCCAACCTCAAAGCATATGAGTTCGAACTGGAAACAAGATCAGAAGCTGGTCCATCAACCTCCCAGCCGACAAAAGCTCTTGCTGCTACAACTGCTGAACCATGCTCTCCTAGCACCAGCAAGTCTGCTGACCAGCTCAGTGACGATGTTATGTCCCTCTTCGCAAAGAAGTTTGGGAAATTCATGAGAAAATCTTTTCACCCTTCCTCTCCTTATAATAGTTTTAATAAATCTGATAAAGCTACCTCTGATTTAATATGTTATAACTGTGATCGACCAGGTCATTTCGCTGATGAGTGCAATAGACCAAAAAGAGACAATAGACACAGGCGAGATGACAAAAGGGCTGACGATCGATACAAAAAGGAGGAAAGATACAAGCGTGACGAGGAAGATGATGAAAGAGCAGTTGATAGGTCCAAGGACAAGTCCAACGAAAAATTCAAGGAAAGATCAAAGGACCGACGAATGAGAACCAGCAGCAACAAGAAATCCAGTCGAAGGAATGACCGCAAGGTGTTGATGGCTGAAGAAAGCACGAAGAGCTGGGCAGATTCAGACTCAGAATCATCCTGCAGCAGCTCATCTTCAAGCGACAGTGAACAGGAGGAGGCTCATTTTCTAATGGCTGATCATGCATCAAATGACGAGGTATTTGACTTTGCTAATACTGAATTTACACATGAGGATCTAGTTCAGGCACTGAATGATATGGTCCATGAGTACAAGACTCTATCTCACACATTCGAGGAAATCAAAGCTGAGAACACAAGTCTAAAAAATAGTTCAGCTGAACCAAGTTCTGATGAAGATACTGACAGTTTAAAGACTGAGTTGAGTAGGCTGAAGATAGAGAATGATTTGTTGAGAAATGAGGCCAGTGAGCTCAAGGCTGAAGTCGATAAATTAACTAAAGAAATGAGCTCCTGGAACCAGTCTACTCGTTCTCTCTTCAAGCTGTATGAAAGCCAAAAACCAGTAAATGATAAAACTGGTGTGGGTTTCAATTATGATAGAAGCTATGGAGAGACCAGTACTCAGTCACAGCCAGTGCATGACAAGTTCAATGAAAGGAGCTTTGTCAAAGGTGGCGTGATACATGATTGCCTTGAATCGATACGATATGATGACCAGGATACTTCTCAGCTGGATCGTAAAGGAAAAGTCAAAGTAGGTGTTGGCTATCAAAGGCCTGAGAATTCAAAGCCAGACTGGCTAAAGAACAAGCTGAACATGGACAAAGCGAAAGCTGGTCCAAAGTTCTTTGCTCCCAACCAGTCGAGGCATTATTCGAAGAAGGCAAGAACTGAATGGACAAGAAACCAGCCGAGAAGGAATCCACATGGTCAAAATATCAAATCAAAATTCAAAAGACCAGCACGTGATTTTGCACAGACTTTCGTGGATCATAACACTGGAAGGACCGTAAGGATAATTCAAGTCTGGGTCCCGAAAGGGGTAATCCAATCAGGACCCAAGTAAAATTGGGTACCAAAATTTATTTTGTATGATTGCAGGGTAACAGGTACAAGGCAGCAGCCGATGCATCAACAATCTGGTACTTAGACAGTGGATGTGCGAGACACATGACTGGAAATCCCAAGCTGTTAACAGACGTTGTTCCACACAAAGGAGCAAAAATAGTCTTTGGAGACAACGCTTACGGTAACACTGTGGGTAAGGGGTAACAGGTACAAGGCAGCAGCCGATGCATCAACAATCTGGTACTTAGACAGTGGATGTGCGAGACACATGACTGGAAATCCCAAGCTGTTAACAGACGTTGTTCCTCACAAAGGAGCAAAAATAGTCTTTGGAGACAATGCTTACGGTAACACTGTGGGTAAGGGTAAGCTTACCCATGGTAACATTTCAATATCTGATATTCTAGTTGTTGATAACTTGCGTTACAATCTGATCAGTATCAGCCAGCTTTGTGACAAAGGTTTCCTTGTTAATTTTCAAAAACACACGTGCACAGTTCAGAACTCAACTGGTCTAACCGTGTTGGTGGGTAAGCGTTCTGGGAACACCTACGTTATCAACTGGTCAGAGAAGGTGAAGTCTGAACACTTGTGCCTTGCAGTTGGCTCTTCCAAGAGTTGGTTGTGGCACCAGCGAATGAATCATCTGCATTTCAAAACAATTTATAAATTGAGTGCGCATGATATGGTTTCTGGTCTGCCAAAAATCTCTTTTTCTAAAGACAAGATTTGTGCTGCCTGTCAACTGGGAAAACAAATTCGATCTACTTTCAAAACCAAAGGCGGTAAACGTTCTTCCCGAAGCTTAGAGCTTTTGCATATGGATCTCTTTGGTCCTGTTTCTATAACCAGCTTAGGGGGAATGAACTACACCCTAGTCGTTGTTGATGATTTTTCAAAATATACTTGGGTGGTGTTTTTAAAGGCTAAATCTGATACCGCTGACCAGTTGATTAGACTTTTAAAACACTTGCAAAATGACAAATCTTGTACAGTCAACCGGATAAGGAGTGATCGAGGAACTGAGTTTTTGAATCAAAAATTATCCTCTTATCTGGATGACATTGGAATAAAGCATGAGCTTTCTGCAGCTAGAACTCCTCAGCAAAATGGTTTAGCTGAGAGGAGAAATCGAACTTTAAAAGAAGCTGCAAAGTCTATGATTGCTTATTCAGGCATTTCGCAAAAATTCTGGGCAGAAGCAGTTAATACAGCATGCTATACTTAGAACAGATCTATGATAAATAGGATGCATGATAAAACACCCTATGAGATCTGGAATGGCAAGAAATCTGATATCTCTTATTTCAGGGTGTTTGGATGCAAGTGCTTCATTCAAAACAATGGCAAGAAGCATCTAACTGCTTTTGAACCAAAATCTGATGCAAGAATATTCTTAGGCTATTCAGCAGTGAGCAAAGCATACAGAGTTTTCAACAACCAAAGTCTAACAGTTGAGGAATCCGCACATGTGGTTTTCGATGAAACTAGCTTCAAGTCAAACTCAGCAGCAAGCCTTCATGACTTATGCTCACGTCTGGAATCAACATCTCTTGAGGAATCAGACGATGAAGTGGCACAAAGAAAATCAGCTGAGGGGGAACAACCAGCAGTGTTCACAACGCACACCAATACTCAACAAGATCCAACAGGTAATCCAGTTGTTATTGAATTAACTAACATGGATCAGCCGCAGGATCGAACTACGAGTGCACCAACTGCTGGAGGAGAATCGTCGAAGAATCAAGGTAATATACAATCAGACGACGCTCAACCATCGACTGGCCAACCAGCAGCAAGCAATTCCCAAATAGCATCAAGTTCACCTGCTGGACAACCAGTCGCAAGAAATCATCAATTGGTGTCTCCTGCTGATAAATCAGTCGCAAGCGATATTCAAAAACCAAGGCCACCTGCTGGTCAATCAGCCTCTAGCACATCAAGTCCACCTGCTGATGTACCAGCAGCAAGCACCTCTTATCAGCTGGAAGCAGTCGCAGACACAAACAATGGACAACTTCGATTAACGACTGCTGAACCAGTCGCTGCATTTCATCCGGCAACTCAGGGGGAACAACAATCAAATCCCATTGGACTTGATCTTCGGTGGAATAGAAATCATCCACCTGAGCAAGTCATAGGTAACATCCAATCCCCTGTTCGCACTAGAGGCCAGCTATCTCACGATCTTTTTGATTCTGCATTCATCTCACATATAGAACCAAAACAAATAGATGAAGCTTTAGCAGACCCAAGCTGGATAGAAGCTATGCAAGAGGAATAAAGCCAGTTTAAGCGTAATAATGTTTGGCAACTTGTACCTAGACCTAAAAATCATTCAGTCATAGGTACATGTTGGGTCTTTAGGAACAAACTGAATGAAGATGGCATAGTAACAAGAAATAAGGCTAGGCTGGTTGCACAAGGATTTCGGCAGATGGAAGGGATAGATTTAGATGAGATATTTGCACCAGTAGCTAGATTAGAAGCCATTATAATGTTCCTTGCATATGCTGCATATAAAGACTTTAAAGTCTTTCAGATGGATGTCAAGAGTGCTTTTCCAGTAGATAAGACGTTGTTTAACTTTTCTAAGGATAATCACGTCTTGCTTGTTCAAATATATGTTGATGATATTATTTTTGGATCAACTAACCCCAAACAGTGCAAGAAGTTTTCTAAATTGATGCAGGACAAGTTTGAGATGAGTATGATGGGGGAGCTTACGTCTTAGGCTTACAAGTTCGCCAGCTGGAAAATGGAATTTTCATTAACCAGGCGAAATACACAAAAGAATTGCTGAAGAAATTTGTAATGGAAAACAGTTCAGCAGCAGCAACCCCGATGAGTTCAACAATCAAACTAGACAAAGACGAAGATGGATCTGCCATTGAGTTTACGCAAGTTGCAGGATTGATCGCAAGAGCACAAGTGGAACAAGTCAATTTTTAGGGGATCGACTGATCTCTTGGTTTAGTAAGAAGCAGACGTCAATTGCCACGTCAACTGCTGAGGCGGAATATCTTGCTGCTGGCAGTTGTTGCACACAAATCCTCTGGATTCAACATCAATTGAAGGATTATGGCATTGATGCTTCTGAAGCTCCTATTCTCTGTGACAACACTTCAGCAATTGCGATCACCCAGAACCCTGTACTGCACTCGAGGATCAAACACATCGACACAGGCATCACTTCATCAGAGACCATGTGCTAAAGAAGGACGTTCGGCTGGAGTATGTGTCAACTGAGCAGCAAGTAGCTGATATCTTCACAAATCCTCTGCCGGACGCTAAGTTTTCTTACTTTAGAAACATTTTAGGTCTTCTTGAATTGCCTTGATTGTTTGTGTACTAACGCATATTGCAGGTTGATTAGCCATTGATTAAATCAGCAGTAGGTCTGTTGTTCAGGGGGAACGACTAGCCTATCCGCCGAGGTAAGTCTCTTGCGTTGGGAGTTTATCGGTCGTAGGGGGAACTAGGAGCTGATTTGATAAGCGTGACGTCAGCAGAATACGTTACGACTGGACATAACTCAGTTGTTGCATATATACTGCTGATGCTTATATGTGACCAGCTCCTGCCACCCTCAACGAAATATTAATCCAGCAGTAATGTTTTTACATCTACTGCACCAGCTGTGACTTTATAACATTGGCGCGAATTCATCTATTCTTATACCTTATTTGATTAAAATTTTGGAAATTATTTTACACCGTACGATCAAATATGTTTGAAATTTTTCAAATCATTTTCAACAGTGTACGCGCTAACGGATGGTTGACACGTTTCGTACCATGCAAACAGTCACCTCAATATTTTCTCTCTCCAAAAACTTTTTGTATTCTTTACTATATTTACGGCTTTTCCTATTCATCGTCTCCTTACATTGCAAAATTTATTCGACGCATATTTGTGCTCTCTGTGTGCTCTTCTTGCAAACGTGTTTCAGGAACTCTTTCCGATCATATACTGTTAGCAATGGCCGCCTCATTCTACAGCAACTCTGTCCACGTTGATTTCGAATCCGCTTTGGCAATGGGTGAACCAGGTATGGTATCTATGTTTCAAGCTCTTATTGCATCTGGTTTACAGGGATTTTTGGGATGTCCCGCGATGGTTTATGAGGACGCCCTAGTAGATTTCTTCGCGAATGGGACAGTGAGAGATGGTTTGGTTGTTAGCACCGTGAATGGGGTTACCATAGAGATTTCAGAGAAGTTGTTTACAGAGACGTTCGATCTCCCCGTCGATGGTTTGTCAGATATTTTTGAGATGCCCAAGGATAAAATTTTCGATGCTCGGAGCATCGTCTATTTGACAGGAGAGCCAGTGACTTTGTCAGGATTGAAAAGCCAAATGAAGATGCACTATCGTCTTCTATGCGATATTATGGCAAAGTCCAATTTCTGTGAAGGCAGGGTCCGTTCAATGCGGTTA
>KQ992579.1:44322-69579 GCA_001598015.1 Dorcoceras hygrometricum | reverse complement strand
TCTATGATGATCTTCACTGAGCTTCCTACCTCGTTTTGGGGCTATGCGCTCGAAACGGCGGTAATGTTGTTGAACAATGTCCACACCAAGGCAGTGGATATGACTCCATATGAGATATGGATGGGCAAACCACCCAAATACTCATACATGAGGATTTGGGGATGTCCTGCTTACGTGAAGCAGACAGTGGGAGATAAGCTGGATACGAGATCCATCTTATGCTACTTCATTGGGTATCCAAAGAATTCCATTGGATACTACTTCTACTATCCCAACGAAACAAAAGTGTTTGTTTCCAGAAATTCCACCTTTATGGAAAGGGAGTTTCTACTTGATAGAAAAGGCAAGACAGTAGAACTGGAAGAGGTTCGAGATCCAATTGAAGTACCAAGTGAATCTCCTGCACCTCAAGAGCCCGTACCAGAAATGGTCGCACCTAGGAGATCCGAAAGGGTTGCTAGGGCTCCTGAAAGATATGGTTTCCTTCTTGAAGATGATCAGGGTGATCAAGTTGTTGGATATGATCCAAGAACTTTCAAGGAGGCAATTTCCGATGCTGATTCTAATTTGTGGCTTGAAGCAATACTGTCTGAGATTGACTCAATGCATGCGAACCAAGTTTCGGACTCTTGTTAATCCTCCCGAAGGAATTGTTCCTATTGGGTGTAAATGGATATACAAGAGGAAACTGGGGCCTGATGGTAAGGTACTGACCTACAAGGCACGACTGGTCGCGAAAGGCTACACTCAAAGCCAAGGTGTTGACTATGATGAAACCTTTTCACCAGTCGCAATGTTCAAGTCGATTAGAATCTTACTGGCCAAGCCGCATGGTACGACTATGATATATGGCAAATGGATGTGAAAACTGCGTTCCTTAATGGAAACATTAAGGAAGAGATCTATATGACGCAGCCTGAGGGTTTCACATCTGTGGGAAGTGAGCATAAGGTATGCAAACTTCAGAGATCGATCTACGGTCTCAAACAAGCATCGAGGAGTTGGAACCTGAGATTCGATGAAACGATTAAGGAATTTGGTTTCATCAAGAATCCCGAGGAGCCATGTGTGTAAAGGTAGTTAAAAGTGCTGTGACATTCCTCGTACTTTATGTTGATGACATTCTACTCATTGGGAATGATGTAGGAATGCTGCAGTCAACTAAAGTCTGGTTGTTTAGTAGATTTTCGATGAAGGACATGGGTGAAGCATCCTATATTCTTGGAATAAAGATCTATCGGGATAGATCGAAACGGATGCTCGGCTCACCCAAGCTACCTACATCGATACCATACTTAAGAGGTTCTCTATGGAAGAGTCCAAGAGAGGACACCTACCTATGTGCCACGGGGTCACTCTATCTAAGTCTATGTGTCCGAAGACTGATGAGGAGATAGAGAGTATGACACGTGTGCCATATTCCTCGGCAATAGGTAGTATTATGTGTGGCATGATCTCAACTAGACCGGATGTCGCATATGCTCTGAGTGTCACGAGCCGCTACCAGGCCAACCCCGGACAATTGCATTGGAAGGCTGTGAAGGATATTCTTAAGTACTTGCGAAGGACTAAGAATATGTTCATGGTCTATGGGGGTGGTGAACTGAAACTGGAAGGTTATACTGATTCTAGCTTCCAGTGTGACGTGGATGATTCGAAGTCTACCTCTGGATTTGTATTCATGCTCAATGGTGGTGCTGTTTCTTGGAAGAGTTCCAAGCAAGACACCATCGCGGATTCAACCACTGAGGCTGAGTACATCGCAGCATCAGCTGCTGCTAAGGAGGCGGTTTGGATAAGGAATTTCCTCCAAGAGTTGGGCGTCATTCCTGATGGATTTGGTCCAGTCCCGGTGTACTACGACAACACGGGTGCCGTTGCACAAGCAAAGGAGCCTAGGTCTCACCAAAGATCCAAACATATACTGAGGAAATACCACATAATCCGGGATATTGTGGCCAGAGGTGACATAGCTGTTGAGAGAGTTGCCTCTGCAAACAACATTGCTGATCCACTTACGAAGCCCTTGCCAGGACCGTTGTTTGAAAAACATCGCGAAACAATGGGACTGCGTCTGATGAGTAGTTGGCTATAGGGAAAGTGGGAGATTGTTAGAGTAGATGCCCAACTAGCCAACTTGTGGCATGTGGGTTTTATAGACTCTTGTATATGACAATCTTTATATATGATATTCGTATTTACTTATGGCATTCTTTATTTTTCATTATGTTATATAATTTTAACAATATTGTTGGATAAAGACCTAGAATGCACCATAGTGTATTTAGATGTGATAGTGGGTATGACGGCTATCATGAAACACATCTAATAGTCACTGTGTATTCTGAACTCGTTCCTAGTCGATTGGGCCGTCAAAATGAGGATAAGGCCGCCCGAGCTTGAAACTAGCATCTGTGATGTGAAGTACCATGTTTCATTGGTAGGGAACATTGTGATGTTCAGAGCATGCAGATGGATAGTGACCTGGTGATCTATCGAACTACCCTCGTTCGGACTTTCCAAGTGGTTACCATTTGTCGAGTGGATAAGTCCGAGGTCTTGGTTGTACTGATTAGTCCTCACAACTCGAAACGTCATTGAGACTCTACATGATAGGTGTCTCACTTTGACCCGTTTTCCGAATCACTTGGGGTCATTAGGCGGCGGGATTGGGTGAGGTCCCGATGCATGTAGGAGTCGATGCTTCGTTGTCAAGGATTCACCGCTCGCTTTCATGCGTGGATATCCTATGCTATCTGAGGGGATAATAGTGTATAAATCTCTGGCCAGAGTACTGGATGTGTTTTAGGTAAATGGGTTTACCTAGTAACACTCGCGATGTCACTATTCGATCTCCAAGATGTATGCATAGCTATCGGATCTCTAGCGACTCTCGATTTACCAATGATCGTTGATCTGATCGGGATATATGAGTTGAAATGACCGTACTGTACGCTAACCACGACCAACTGGTTCTTGCAGGAACTATCAGTGATACCTATGGGATCATGGGGCGATGTTGCTAGGCGCTTTACCATGATCCGATGGGCAAGTCCGAAATTGTGATTTCGGAGCCGCAATGGTTGTGGGCCCACGGCTAGCTGTATCCCTGAACCATTGAGGGTCACACAAGTACTGGATTCATGATTCCCGCACAGAAACTGAGCTCTATGTGTTGAGCACTTCAGGAGGATTTTAGGGAGTGCGACTTCCTAAAAGTCAACAGGGGTCAAATTGCGATTTCCCACTGTTGAGGGGAAAAACTGTCATTTTGGACTAGGTATCTGAAAAATTGTTTTTCGCATCATAACATTCAGTTTGGAAACTTAGTCGATTGGTCCGATCTGATCGTCGATCGGAGTTATGATGAAACCGTGGTGAATTAAACGAGCCTAATGTTCATATTGACCTGGGTTTGACCCAAGTCCATTGGGCCGGTTCAAGCCCATCTACCATCTTTATTAATTAAGTTGGTTAGGGCTTAATTAACACACAACATAACAACTAACCCTAGCCTCCAAGACCTAAGTCGCGGCCGCCCTCCACCTCTCCTCCCTCACGGCCACGCGCCGCCGTCCGCCCCACCACGCGCCGCCGCCCTGTGATCGGACTTGCTCCGATCGTCGTGCTGAGAAGATTCCGTCGGTGATAAAATCCATCAAGTCTTCTAGAGCAGAGACGCCAGCAAGGTAACAAATCTATGAACACCCTATGTATGGTTTTTAGATTTATATTGATGTGTTGAACGCTTTCCGGGGCGTTTTTTTTTATTCCGCTGCGCCACCGGGAAGTGGGATCCGGATCCGCCATCGTATGCCAACAGCGTCTAGGCGCCTGGCTCCAACCATATTCACAGGGAATTCTGGCTCTTCAAATGTAGGCGGCGGTAGATCCTCCTAATCAGGTCCACGACCGGAAACAAGACTCATTCGTCAGCCTGCACTAGAATGCCTGACGAATTTGGCACGAACGGAATCTCCTCTTCACGCTGATCGGAACAAGTCCGATCACAAAGTCACCGGCGGCGGGCGGCGGTGTGGCGGCGGCGCTTGAAGGCCGACGGCGGCGAGGCTTATGGAGAGGAGTGGCGGCGGCTATAGAGACTAGGGTATGAGGTTGTTAGTTAGTTGTGATTGTAGCCCTAGGTCATATCAACATATAGACCCATGATGGGCTTGAACCGGCCCATTGGACTTGGGTCTGGCCCAGGTCCATATGAACATTCGGTTCATTTAAATCACTGTGGTTTCATCATAACTCCGATCGATGATCAGGTCGGACCGTTCGAATCAGTTTCCAAAACTGAATATTATGATGTGAAAAACAATTTTTCAGATCACCTAGTCCAAAATTACAGTTTAGCCCCTCAACTTTGGCAAATCACAATTTGACCCCTGTTGACTTTTAGGATGTCGCACTCCCTAAAATCCTCTTCTTATGCTCAACACATTGAGCTTAGTTTCTGTGCGGGAATCATGAATCCAGTACTTGTGTGACCCTCAATGGTTCAGGGATACAGCTAGCCGTGGGCCCACAACCATTGTGACTCCGAAATCACAATTTTGGACTTGCCCATCGGATCATGGTAAAGGGCCTAGCAACATCGCCCCATGATCCCCTAGGTATCACTAATAGTGCCTGCAAGAACCATTTGATCGTGGTTAACGTACGGTACGGTCCTTTCAACACATATATCCCGATCAGATCAACGACCATTGGTAAATCGAGAGTCGCTAAAGATCCGATAGCTATGCATACATCTTGGAGATCAAATAGTGACATCGCGAGTGTTACTAGGTAAACCCATTTACCTAAAACACATCCAGTACTCTGACCAGAGATTTATACACTATTACCTTCTCAGATAGCATAGGATATCCACGCATGAAAGCGAGCGGTGAATCCTCGACAATGAAGCATCGACTCCTACATGCATCGGGACCTCACCCAATCCCGCCACCTAATGACCCCAAGTGAGTCGGTAAACGGGTCAAAGTGAGGCGCCTATCATGCAGAGTCTCAATGACGTTTCGAGTAGTGAGGACTAATCAGTACAAACAAGACCTCGGATTTATCCACTCGACAAATGGTAACCACTTGGAAAGTCCGAACGAGGGTAGTTCGATAGATCACCAGGTCACTATCCATCTGCATGCTCAGAACATCACAATGTTCCCTACCAATGAAACATGGTACTTCACATCGCAGATGCTAGTCTCAAGCTCGGGCGGCCTTATACTCATTTTGACGGCCCAATCGACTAGGAACGAATTCAGAATACACAGTGACTATTAGATGTGTTTCATGATAGCCATCATATCCACTATCACATCTAACATACACTATGGTGCATTCTAGGTCTTTATCCAACATAATTGTTAACATTATAACATAATGAAAATAAAGAATGCCATAAAGAAATGCGTATTTCATAAATAAAGATCGTTATACACAAGAGTCAATAATACCCACACGCCACAAGTTTGCTAGTTGGGCATCTACTCTAACAAAGTCCTGGTTGCAGCACATTATCAGGTTGTTCGACTGTGACAGGTATGATGATGAGCGTAGGCTGAGTCTGGCTACGTTTCAGTTGAGGAGTGGTTTCGAGCGTTGGTGAAGAGGCGCTTCGAGGACTCTTGAGGAGACAGGTGTAGGGATTACGTGGAATAGCTTTTGTACTGCCTTTCGTCAGTAAGTTCTGGAATCTTTTTTGAACGCCAGGGAGCGTGACTTTGATAACCTGGTGCAGGGAACTATGTCCGTGGGAGAGTATGCCCGGAGAATTTCTTCCCTTCTTGCGTATGTTCCGCATGTTTCTGGCTGAGAGAGGGAGAAGAGGAACAAGTTCTTGGAGGGGCTCAATGAAGAGTTGTATTCTTTGGTGTTGGCGGGTTCATCGATGAGTTATGCGGATGCGGTGGACAAGGCTATAGATATTGAGGAAGGACTACAGAACCGTAGGTCTCGTGTTAGGCCTCAAGTGGTGCAAGGTAACCGTCCCATGGTTTCGGCCAGCCACCCCAGCAGTAAGTTAGCAGTGGTAGTAGGTCCAGGGTTGAGTTTGTGGTCAGTGTGGAGGAAGGCATCCTACGGCGTAGTGTGTAGGAGTGCAAGGTTCATGTAATGTTTGGGGACAGTATGGACACTTTGCGAGAGTGTGTCCTTTGTCTGGATCTCAGCATACCACCACCCCACCGCAGGGTCGAGGTGGATCGTGTAGAGGTCGTTCTTTTCCTGCTCCGCAGCAAAGGTTGGGATAGCCTCAGTTTAGGCCGTTTCAGCAGCCTGGTCAGCAAAGGTTTGGAGAGCATCAGATTAGGCCGTTTCAACAGCCTGGTCCTTCACGGTTTGGACAGTATTCCCAGCCCCATTTTTTAGGACCTCATTTTGCCCAGGTGAATGCCATGATGAGGGAGCAAGCAGGATGCATGCCAGGAGGAGGAGTGATCGTAGGTACTTGTTTTGTATTTGATGTTCCTGCGCGTGTGTTGTTGGATACAGGAGCATCACATTCGTTTATTGCTGATGCATTTGTGGTTGAGAATGGTTTGCATACCACTACCTTGTGTGATGTTGTGTCTGTTGTGACTCCTGCCGGTGCGAGCCTATACTCCCGAGAGATTTTGTTGAATGGCGTTCTTAGGTTTGCTGAGAGTGTGTTGTTAGTCAACCTGATCAGGATTGATGTGGGATTGTGATTGCATAGTGGGAATGGACGTGTTTTCTAGCCACTGTGGATTGTTTCCATGGCTTTGTGCGTTTTAGGCCCCAGTCTGGCGAGAAATGGAATTTCTACGGACACAATTCCCAGTCGAAGATTCCTTTAGTCTCTGCAATGGAGATGTTTAGCCTGTTGTACGTTGGAGAATGCTGGATTTATTATCTATTCTTTGGATGTGTCTTCTTCGCGCGTAGAGCTTAGTGATGTTCCCGTTGTTAGCCATTTCCCTGATGTGTTTCCGAAGGAGATTCCTGGATTTCCTCCGAGGAGAGAGATAGACATCAGAATTGAGTTAGTACCTAGTACATCTCCCTCGCGAGCTCCGTATCGTTTAGCACCTGCTGAGCTGAGGGAACTTAAGGTTCAGCTTAGCGATTTGCTGGAGAATGGATTCATTAGGCCGAGTATGTCTCCGTGGGGAGCACCTATCTTGTTTGTAAAGAAGAAGTATGGGTCGATGAGGATGTGCATCGACTTTAGACAGTTGAATAAGGCGACAGTGAAGAATAAGTACCCTTTGCCGAGGATCGATGATTTGTTTGATCAGCTTCAGGGTTCGGCTGTGATTTCTAATATCGATCTGCGTTCGGGGTACCATCAGTTGCGCATTCGAGAGCAAGATGTTGCGAAAACTGCTTTTCATATGAGGTACGGGCATTATGAGTTTCTAGTTATGCCTTTTGGTTTGACGAATGCCCTCGCAGTTTTCATGGATTTGATGAATCGAGTCTTTAGAGAGTTCATCGATCAGTTTGTTATTGTGTTTATAGATGACATTTTCGTGTACTCTAAGACTCCAATGCAGCACAAAGAGCATTTGAAGTTGGTTCTTCAGACGCTTCGAAACTCGCAGTTGTATGCTAAGTTTTCCAAGTGTGAGTTTTGGTTGGATAGAGTTGTATTTCTGGGTCATGTAATTTCAGCTGCAGGTATTTCTATGGATCCCAGTAAGGTAGAGACTGTATTTAACTTGGAGCGCCCCAAGAATGTTGCTGAGATTCGTAGTTTCTTGGGTTTGGCTGGCTATTATAGGCGTTTTATAGAGGGATTCTCTAGTATAGCTAAGCCGATGACGCAGTTGACTCAGAAATACAAGAGGTTTTTTTGGACTGAGCAGTGTGAGAGCAGTTTTCTGTTGCTCAAAGAGAAGCTAACTTATGCGCATGTGTTAGCTTTGTCGTGTGGTTCAGGTGGTTTTGTGGTTTGTGCGGATGCTTCCTTGAATGGATTGGGTTGTGTGTTGATGACGAATGGTTGAGTCATTGCGTATGCCTCTCGTCAATTGAAACCGCATGAGACTCGTTACCAGTTCATGATTTGGAGTTGGCAGCAGTGATTTTTGCCTTGAAGATTTGGCGCCACTATCTGTATGACGAGCAGTTTGTAGTGTATTCGGACCACAAGAGCCTTCAGTATCTGTTTTCTCAGTCAGATTTGAACATGAGACAGCGTGATGGATGGAGCTGCTTAAGGATTTTGATTGTGAGATCCAATATCAGCCTGGGAAGATGAATGTAGTTGTTGATGCATTGAGCAGAAAGGCTCAAGTGGCGATGATGGCTTCATTGCAGATTTCGAAGGTCCATGAGCATCTAAGCACTACTGGTTGGCGGTTTTACCCAGCTGAGGAGTTTGTTGTGGTGTCTTCTTTTCAAGTTGAGCCACAGATTGTTGTGAGCGTTTGAGCATCTCAGAGGACCGATTCATCTATCCATGAGTTGAAGCTGAAGGTGTGATCTGGACAGTTGGAAGACTATTCTGTCTTGTCTGATGGTTGTTTGAGGTTTCGTGGCAGGTTGGTTGTGCCAAATCTGATTGATCTGAAGGAAGAGATCTTAAGAGAAGCGCACTGTAGTAGACACAGTGTCCATCCTGGTGCAAGGAAGATGTATCATGCCTTGAAGCAGCATTACTGGTGGGCAGGTCTGAAGAGTGATGTTTCGATTTTGTAGCCCGATGCCTGAATTTTCAGCAAGTCAAGGCTGAAAGGATGAGACCTGGTGGTTTGTTGCAGAGTTTGGAAGTGCCCCAATGGAATTGGGAGCACATAGCAATGGATTTTGTGACCCATTTGCCTCGTTCCAGCAGAGGTTGTGATGCTGTGTGGGTTGTTATCGATAGGTTGTCGAAGTATGCGCACTTCATTCCCTATAGCATGACGTATTATTCGAATAAGATGGCGAAGCTGTACATAGATTTTGTGGTGCGTTTGCATGGTGTGCCTGTTTCTATTGTTTCAGATCGTGATCCGATGTTTACTTCCAGGTTTTGGAAGAGTTTGCAAACATCTTTGGGCACTAGATTGGCTATGAGCACAGCGTATCATCCCCAGATAGATGGCCAATCTGAAAGAACTATCCAGATTTTAGAGGATATGTTGAGAGCTGTTGTAATGGATTTTAGTGGTAGCTGGCAAGATTCGTTGTCTTTGGTTGAGTTTTCTTACAATAACAGCTATCAGGTCACGATTAGTATTGCTCCTTTTGAGGCTTTGTATGGCAGGAAGTGTAGATCTCCGGTGTGTTGGGAAGAAGTGGGGGAGAAGCAGCTGTCTTCTCCAGAATTTGTGCAGCATATGAGTGGATCTGATTCTCCAGCGAATGAAAGCTGCACAGGATCGCCTGAGGCTTTGTATGGCAGGAAGTGTAGATCTCCGGTGTGTTGGGAAGAAGTGGGGGAGAAGCAGCTGTCTTCTCCAGAATTTGTGCAGCATATGAGTGGATCTGATTCTCCAGCGAATGAAAGCTGCACAGGATCGCCAAGCCAGTTAATGCGAATAAGAGGCGTAGGCCTTTGGAATTTCAGGTTGGTGATTGGTTTTCCTGAAAGTTTCTCCATTTCGCAGTGTGAGGAGATTTGGTCTCAAGGGAAAATTAGCTCCTCGTTATGTTGGACCATATGAGATATTAGAAAGGATTGGCCCTTTGGAATATCGGCTGTTGTTGCCACCAGATTTGTCCTTCTTACATGATGTTTTTCATGTGTCTATGTTGAGGAAGTATGAGCCAGATCCGTCGCATGTGTTGAGATCTGACGGGGTTGAGCTAGATCGGACTTTAAGTTATGTGAAATATCCCTTGCAGATCTTGGATAGAAAAGAGAAACAGCTAAGGAATAAGACCATTCCTTTGGTGATGGTTCAGTGGAGCAAACATGGTAGAGAGAAAAGCTACTTGGGAACTGGAAGAAAAGATGCAGCGTGAGTGGCCGCATCTATTTGAGTAAGCGTGGTATCAGATTCCAGTAGTTAGTTGGTTTCTTATTGTTTCCTAGTAGATGTCTGCTTATGGTTGTTTTCCCAGTCATCTTGAACTCTTGATCTAGAATTGTTGTTTGATTTCGAGGACGAAATCCTGTTTTAGTGGGAGAGAGATGTGAGACCCGAAAGTTTGTTAGATTAATTGAGTTAATTACTCGGGTTTAACATAGACCAGATTTGGTTTGAACAGATCTGGGGTGAGCCAGCTTTGAGTTGGTATGCTTGGCTTAGTTATCGGGTCCGTATAAGTCCTTGAAACAGATCTTGAGAGTTGGAGAATTTACACCGGAACTCATCATATGTGAATGTTGGTCAGCGTTGGTGATCGTGCTCAGTTGTGGTGATGAGGTCTGGTATCGTAGGCATCCAGATGTGAGCCAGCGTGTTTTTTATAGCGAGTAGCTATACTACGTCGATTGGATTAGTTTGAACGACAGCGTTTTGGTTTAGCGGGCGAGATTCAGATTTGAGTAGCGTTGGTATTCAGATTTCGGTGGGATCTGAGTGTTTCGTTGCGATGATGTTTAGCAATTCAGATTCGAGTAGCGAGTGACGTGTCCAGATGTGGGAGTGGACTCTGTGTGACCTCGTTTGGGTAAGTCATGATATGTTTTGACGTAGAGTCAGATCTGATGTGAGATTCAGATCCGAGTGGGAAATCAGTTTTGAGACTTAAGTGTCGGTGGGTTCTGTTCTTCAGATTTGAGAGATTTGACCTTTTAATAGAGGACTTTGCCTTTGTTCTTTATTATTCAGCTTTGACACTTAAAATATTTCCTGATAGCGAATCCTGTCAAGATACCCTAGTTACTGTTCATCGAACCTTATCTTCTCCGATTGCCGATGGTAGACAGCTCCGATTGAAGTAAGAGTGGTAGCGTGGACTCCTCACACTAAGACGCTTCGTTTGGTACAGCTTTTGGAACCTTGTGTCAAGATTGATGAGGTTGCGAGACATCTCCCTTTGGTAGTCTGTTAGCATAAGCGTGGCTTTGCTTCTGCCTTTCAGGTAAGCTTGTTGGGTAAGTGTTAAGATCCTATCTTGTGCTTTGTTTAGAGCCTTCTGTTGTGTTAGAAGGGTAGGACAGATTTGGTTGAGCTCGTAGCTCCCAATTCTTAGTTTCTGTGCTACTGTCCTTGAGCTAGTATCTGTGTTTGGCTTAGCAGGTGTGAGATCTGTGTTGCTCGGGACTGTCTTGTGGTAATTGTAGCTTAGAAGACTTGAGGTACGGATGTGAGCTTGTTTTATAGCTTTGATTGAGCATGGGTGATTATGCTTGCTGCTGTGTATGCTTTGCATCGTTGTATATGTTCTGTTTTGGACATTTATCTGTTGCATACACGCTTTTGTCATATTGAGCTCAGATCTGTTTAAGCCGTGCTTTGTTATCTTGATCTGTGCATACCAGGATGCTTGTTTAGAGGCCGAGCGGGTAACTCCCGTCACCCTCATCTCCCTGCTGGGATCTGTTAGCCACTATGAGCGGAGTGGGTAGCTCCCACACCTCATGAGTTGGGCAACAACAGGTTGAGCTGTGTTTTGCATTTGGTGCGGTGTGTTGAGACGATTGGGTAGCTCCCATATACTCACACACCCCGTGGCAACTGTTATTCAGTTGTATCTGTCTTTGATCAGTGATCAGCTTTGAGTTGCCTTCGAGATTCTGGCTCCCCGCCATTGATTGCAGCCTTCTGTTTGTACTCAGCTGTTCATGCATAGCATTTGCATATTATCTGTTGCTTTCCATTAGCTGTTTTATGCTGCTCTCCGTACTGGGGTTTGACCCGTGTCCCTCTAAGGCTGGTGTTTGTTTGCCTGTGTGTGTTTTCGGGTTTTCATGGTTACTCAGCCGATCGTGGAGTTGACCCAACTGGAGGTACCCCAGGAGGTGGTTAGAGTGTCCCAGTTAGCGTATAGCATATACGTATCAGTACTGTTAGCCGGGGGATGCCCTGTGCTTTATTGTATTCAGTTGTAGAGTTGCTGATTGGTTCTTGATGTATGCTGTACTGTTGTACTGTGGCTTTTATCATGTGTATTCTTTGTAAATTGGGATATTTTGAGTATTGCAGTATTTGAAATTATATTTTTATCCGTCAGGCCAAAAGCGAAAATTTAGCCACAATTTTGAATGCTTCCGCTACTGTTTGCTTGGTTAAACTCTGTGAATGTGCACGAGGCCTGACATTTTTGGTATCAGAGTTAAGGTGGGATAAGCTCAATTTCTTTGATCACACTTGAGTCTAGGCACAGTGTTGTTTGTTGCATGTGCTTGACTATGTGGCTTATGTGCTATGTGATATATTTGTTGCTGTGTGATCTTACCCTCTTAGTGCCTTCGTAGATGCCGCCTAGAGGTAGGGGTAGTGGTAGAGGACAGTTTCAGGAGGAATCCGAGGGTCAGACGAGGAAGTGCAGCGTAGTGTTCCTCGTCGTGGTCATGATTGATAGGTTGAGATTGAGATAGATGAGCTGGCAGCCCGTGTGGATGATATGGAACTTGTGATGGAGAGGTTTCAGCGGATGAACCCTCAGATGTTTAACGGTGATGAGCCTAGTTCCGATGCGGAGTCCTGGTTTCAGCACATTACCGGGTTGTTCGACCGTGTCAGGTATGATGACGAGCGTAGGCTGAGTCTGGCTATGTTTCAGTTGAGGAGAGGTGCCGAGCGTTGGTGAAGAGGCGCTTCGAGGACTCTTGAGGAGACAGTTGTGGAGATTACGTGCAACAGCTTTTATACTGCCTTTCGTCAGGAGAACGTTCTGGAATCTTTTGTGAACGCCAGGGAGCGTGAGTTTGATAACCCGGTGCAGGGAACTATGTCCGTGGGAGAGTATGCCCGGAGATTTTCTTCTCTTCTTGCGCATGTTCCGCATGTTTCTGGCCGAGAGAGAGCAAAGAGGAACAAGTTCTTGGAGGGTCTCAATGAAGAGTTGTAATCTTTGGTGTTGGCGGGTTCACCGACGAGTTATGCGGATGCGGTGGACAAGGCTATGTATATTGAGGAAGGACTACAGAACCGTAGGTCTCATGTTAGGCCTCAAGTGATGCAAGGTAACCGTCCCATGGTTTCGGGGGTGCAACCTACCCAGTCTGTGCAGTCATCCCAGCCACCCCAGCAGCAATTAGCCCAACATCCTGGACACCAGAGGTTTAGGCCTCGTGGTCGTCAGTTCAAGAAGAAGTCAGGTTCTAGTTCTTCTGGCTCGGGTAGTTCTAGCAGCGGTAGTAGTTCCAGGGTTGAGTTTTGTGGTCAGTGTGGACTGTCCTTGAGGATTGGGTTCGGTCCTAGTATGGTACCAATAGTTAGTCCATCGAGTTATAATCACGTAGGTCCAAACGGGAAGTGATTTGGTCAAGGAATGAATTAGTTATGAATTTTATGATCAGCACGTGTCCTGGCTTGTCATCTGTGCGCGACAGTAGAGTTGTTGGGGTCGGGTAAGTCACTCTATGAAGTCTGAGTGATCAAGGTTGATTTCATGTGGTTGTTCATTGAGTTAGGGTCACGTAGGTCCAAATAGGAAATGATTTGGTCAAGGAACAAATTAGTTATGAATTTTATTGCTAGCACGTGTCCTGGATACAGTCTGCGCGCGGGAAGTGGGATTGAGGGCGTCGGGTTGGTCATGTATTGAATAGTTTTTGAGTCTAGTTTATTTCAGAGACTAGTATATTGAGTTATGGTTATTTGGATTGAAATAGGAAGTGATTTGGTTAAGAAATAAATTTTTAATTATTTTTACCGTTTTGTCGCTCGTATTGAGCCTCGTCGGGTCATTTTTGTGAAAATTAAGATTTCGAGTCTTAGGGGCTATCAATGTTCGTGGATGATTTTATTTGGTATTTTAAGCATATTTTACAGCATTTTTAGAATTTATTTGATTTATGGGATTTTTGGCAATTTTAGCGTATTGGGCCGAATATTTTAAAGTCAAAATTTTAAAGTCAAAATCCTTTTATTTATGGGCCTAATACTTTATCAAGTTTTAAAGTCAAAATTTTGATTTTTGGGATTTTATTTAGTCAAAATTGGTCAATGGGATTTTTAGTTAGTCAATATTAAATATTTTATTTTTTTAGTAAAGAATGGAGTATTTTAGAAATTTTAAAGATTGAATTTAAAGTTATGGGTCAAGTCTAGTATTAGGCTAAGTTTCAATTTCAAGCTAAGTCTAGGTTCTTTTGGGCTTAGAAGTACTGGGTCAGGCTCCTGAACTGATCCTTGACCGGAGTAGAAAATGTAGAAACCCGTGAATATATATTTAGTTATACATGTAGTATTCTATGTATGTTAATGTTTTAAAGGAAAGTATTAAATATATATTGACGAGCTAAACTTTTAAATTGCATGATTTTAAGAAATGCACGCATCATGAGATTTTATGAAACGTTTAAGGCATGTTCTTTTTTTGAGAAAAACCCGAGGGATTGAAGTGTCTTGTGGCAAAATTTAATGATGGGAGCTAGCCGGGTAGCCGATCCCGGGGATCCCCTGTTTTAATGTATTACGAGCCTATGGATCAATGTGATCACGACATGGTGAAGTGGCATAGGAGGTGCTTGGGATCCCGAGGTAAGATCGGGTGAACCGCACCTCCACGTACGTTGGTTCTTTCGACTGATCAGTCATACGTCCGGTCACATTTCACTGATACGACTCATGCGTTTTTATGTTGCGTTACGATATGCCTTATGTATGCTATATGATTATGATACGTTATGATATGTTACGAACCATGTTTTACGGCCATCCATGCATGCATGATTTAACATATTTTATATCACGTATGTGCTTGCATATGATTTTATTATATGTACTTTGTTATTTAAAATATAGAGCATGCTGAGCCTCTAGGCTCACTAGGTTTAAATGGTGCAGGTGATGACCCTATGGTTTCAATCCCGACTGGCGGTGAGGATCTCTGAACGCCTGTTGCAGCAGTACCCATGACCACTATGATGTATTTATTTACATTATGATACACTTTTCAGACATTTTATTTACATGTTCCGTTTCGGCAACATTTTCATACTCTGATTTTTAAACAACATTGATGATTTGACGTTTTAAGATATTCATTTATTTATGATTTAAAGGATGTTGAGAAATGTTTTAAAGGGAACGAGCCATACCTTTTAGTTTATTTATTCCGCACATGATTTAAAAAAAAACTTCCAGAGTCTGGTTCGTTTCAAAAACTGTCCCACGTAATCCCTATACCAGTCTCCTCAAAAGTTCATAAAGCACCTCTCCACCAGCGCTCGGCATTCTTCCTCAACTGGAAAGTAGCTAAACTCAGTCTACGCTCATCATCATAGCGCACTCTATCAAACAGCCCTGTAATGTGCTGCAAGCAGGACTCAGCATCGGAACTAGACTCGTCACCATTGAACGTTGAGGATTCATCCACTGAAACCTCACAATGATCAGTTCCATTTCTTCCACACGGGCAGCCAACACATCCACCTCGTCATCAACTTGTCTAGCACGTCTAGGAACAGGGATACTACGCTCTACCTCCTCATTTTGAGCCTCAAATTCTATCGAGATCTGTCTTGTAGCTCTACCACTATGTCTAGGTGACATCTAGGCAAACACTAATACAATAAGATCACACAGCAAATATAACACATAATCAAGCACACGCAACAAGCAACAAGCAACAAAGTGCCTAGACTCAAGTGTTATCAAAAGAATTCAAGCTTATCCCAGCTTAAACTCTGATACCAAAAATGTCAGGCCCGTTGCATACGACAGATTTTAACCACACAATTAACAACTGCGGAAGAATTTAAAAAGTGGCTAAAATTTTTCGCTTTGGCCTGACTTAGAAAACGGAAATTAAAAGTACATTGATACTCAAAATAGTGGTTTTACAACAACCCAAAAGCTGAACACCAGCAGCTGCAGATAACAAATACAAGCATCGAGCATCCAAAACCAATACAATCAAATCAGCAATGGAACATCAACACGGGACATTCCCCGGTGATGACTCTAATACATAATCATAAAATATAAATAACTGGGACACTCTATCCACCTCTCGGGACACTACCGGCTGAGTCATCTCCACAACCAGCTGAGAAACCTTGGAATCCTGAACAACACATAGACAATCAACACAACCAGCCTCAGAGGGACAGGGGTCAAACCCCAGTACGGAGAGCAACTTAATACATCAAATAGACAGCAACAGATATAAATGCACGTGCTATGCATGAGAACAGTAGGATGCAAGGGCAACAGGCTACAAACAAATCAGGAGCCAAAGGAGCTCAAGGGCCAGCTCATCAGCTGTCAATCAGATCGAACAAAAGGTAGTTGCCACGAAGCATGTGAGAGCGTGGTAGCTATCCACTCGTCTCAACAAGTTGTACCAGAGCATAAACCAGATCACTCAACCTGTTGTTGCCAAAGCTCATGAGAGCGTGGTAGCTACCCACTCGTTCATAGCGGCTAACAACTAAACCAGCAGGGAGATGAGGAGCACGGTATTGCTGCTCGTCCTCAATAACAGCATCCTGGTACACACAATGTTAGGAAAGGATCAGATCTCACTCTAACAAATCGAAGGGACTTGAGATCTGATCAAACAAAAATGAGTTGCAATACCTCAATGTTCTTTAACGTAAAAAAAGATAGCATCGAGAACAGATCTGGATTGGCATTAAAATACCAAGAGGAAGTATCCAGAACTGAACTCTAATTTTAAAACGAACCTAAACAGATTTTAAATATAATGCAATGCGTGTATGCGGAAAGCGTAAGGAAATTACTCAGCTGTTTGTTTCTGAAGTTTGGATCTCAAATATCCTACGTCTCCCCTTCTTCCTTTTCAGGAAGGTTCCATTAGAAGAATTTGATCCGCAGACCCAATCAGATTTGGGACTTACCCACTGCCCAAATCTAAACTTCTAGAATCTACACCAGCTCTAAGCTGTGTTCACTCAATCACTTCTTTTATGCCTCAGTGAGAAAGGCTACATACACAGAGTTTAACGTCTTCGTGCAAAACACAAATTTGGTGTTTGGCTTGTGGTTTTGATTCACTCACTATTCTGTTTCGCACATTTCTCGTATATATATGTGTGAGTGAATCTCTGTGTGCGAGATTTTACAGTGAACGCACAACTCTTGAATATTAAATCTCACACAACAAGGAAGTGCTTCATCAAAGCTGATAAGGTTCAGCAGTCGACACTTGCAATTAGCTCCTTTTCCATGGTGGTCGACTGCTTCACCTTTTTGTGTTTCTTCCTGTCAATTGAAATCGTCGCATCATCTTCTCTTTCAAAATATTCTTGTATAAATAGCCTCTGTGCAAATTAATCCTTTGGACACAAGTTTCTTCCCGTTTAAAGGTGTTCTGTAAAGTACCGACAGAGTTGTCCTTGTGTCCCTTATTTTAAGGCATTTGCAGGCTTTTGTCGACTTCTGAATAGGCTTTTGTTGGCTTCTGCATAGGCTTTTGTTGACTTCTGAACAGACTTCTCTTCAAATTTGAATCCAGATCTTTCTTCATATTAGATTTCTCTTCGCATTTGATCCAGATTCCTCCAGACATCTGAATCAGTCTTCAAAACAGATGATCCAGATTTCTGCTTCACAGCTGATCCAGACTTCTCCTTCACATATGAATCAGCTTGCATATTTTCGCATGAGACCAGTGCTACTCCCTCCGAAACGGTCCAACGATCAAGACTCACGAGCTTTGCTCGTGACCTAAGCCTCTTTTCAGCCAAATTCCTTCCTTTAGGCCTCCGAAATCGCGTTTTCCTATTTTCAGATCTTGATCTGCTACAGTATCAGATCTGATCGAGTTACAGTAAAGATCTGATTCATCTCACTGCTTCCCAGCTCTCGTCATATTTGGTTCAGCTCCTACTCGGATCTGAAGTCTATTCTTTGGCTCTCCAGCTTTCGTCTAGGATCTGTCTTTTTTCATTTCCAGCTAAGATCCGCACGCTACGTAGAACCATTAGAAACACAATACAAGTTTTGTGTAATTCAAAACTCAGATATGGATCTATTTATACAGATCCATCAATCTCTCCCTTTTTGATTTACACAAAACTTGGAATAACACAATAACAAGTTTTGTGTAATTCAAAACTCAGATCTGGATCTATTTATACAGATCCATCATCTCTCCCTTTTTTATTTACACAAAACTTGGAATAACAAATGCATGATCTAACAAATTCTCTCCCTTTTTGTGGGAATCAAAAACGATTCGAAATCTGGTCTTCTCGAAATATTTAAAACAATGCTCTCCCTACACTAACACAGTAAGATCTGTGGCAGCAGGGGTTTTCAGATTTTGGAAAAGGAAAACAGATTTGGGAACAACCAAATGCACAGATGAAGTGATTTTGAAAGAACTGATCGAATGCTACATGCAAATTCTCATTTATTCAGATTTTGGAGATAAATGTAAATTGAATTAACAGTACTTCTTCCATGTTTCTCAATCGCTGTCCCATGTGCTATTTATTAGCACAACCAGAAATAGAGAAAATGGCATACACACAGATTTCACGAAATCTGTGTCAGCTCGATAGAAGACGAAATCTGAAATTCAAAATACATTACACACCTTATCCTTCATAACATGAGTTTTAAAACTTAAAAACATTTTGTAGCATTGATACGATTGCAAAAACTATCAGATTTGACAAAACACAAAGACAAGGTCAAAACTGAGATGGTGCTTCAAATATTGCTCAAATTAATAAAGATTAAAAGATAAAATTTACAGAATTTCTTCCATTTCTCCTTAAATCTGTCCCATAACAGAATTAAAGGTCTTGGCATACACACAAATCTCACAAGATATGTGTCAGCTCGTCAGAAGACATATTACTGCACGTTCTTTTGGAACAGTGCTCTGCAATTCCAAAATCATTATTCTCCATATCTTTTATAATGTAAGCTCAAATCATTAAAAAACAAAGCACCAGCTGATATTTTCCGCATAAATTAAGTATTTTGAAAATCCATCAGGGCACTTAAATAAATTTTAGCTTCAAAATAGAACACGTGCTACTGAATCACTTAATTTATTCAGATTTGGATAAAAACGATAACTGAACTACCAGATTCTCTTTCATTTCTCTTATTTTGTCCCATGTGCTGAAAACAGCCCAACCAAAATAAGATCTTGGCATCCACACATAACTCGCGCATTCTGTGTTAGCTCGACAAAAGAGAACATGAAATTCAAAATCATTTCTCACCTTTTCTTCATAAAATAAGCTTTTCAAAAACTTTTAAAATCTTTAAAACAGATGATAGCACATGAGTTTTAAAAAAATGCTCGTTCAAGAACAAACCGCTCCCACTTGTTAGGAAAGGATCAGATCTCACTCTAACAAATCGAAGGGACGTGAGATCTAATTAGACAAAAATGAGGTGCAATACCTCAATGTTCTTGAACGTAAATAAAGAGAGCACCGAGAAAAGATCTGGATTGGCATTAAAATACCAAGAGGAAGTATCCAAAACTGAAATCTAATTTTAAAACGAAGCTAAACAGATTTTAAATATAATGTAATGCGTGTATGCGGAAAGCGTAAGGAAATTACTCAGCTGTTTGTTTCTGGAAGTTCGGATCTCAAATATCCTACGTCTCCCCTTCTTCCTTTTCAGGAAGGTTCCACTAGAAGAATTTGATCCGCAGACCCAATCAGATTTGGGACTTACCCACTACCCAAATCTGAACTCCTAGAATCTACACCAGCTCTCAGCTGTGTTCACTCAATCACTTCTTTTATGCCTCAGTGAGAAAGGCTATAGACACAGAGTTTAACGTCTTCGTGCAAGATACAGATTTGGTGTTTGATTTGTGGTTTGATTCACTTACTATTCTGTTTCGCACATTTCTCGTATATATATGTGTGATTGAATCTCTGTGTGTGTGAGATTTTACAGTGAACACTCAACTCTCGAATATTAAATCTCACACAACAAGGAAGTGCTTCATCAAAGCTGATAAGGTTCAGCAGTCGACACTTGCAATTAGCTCCTTCTCCATGGTGGTCGACTGCTTCACCTTTCTGTGTTTCTTCTTGTCAATTGAAATCGTCGCATCATCTTCTCTCTCAAAATCTTCTTGTATAAATAGCCTCTGTGCAAATTAATCCGTTAGACACAAGTTTCTTCACGTTGAAAGGTGTTCTGTAAAGTACCGACAGAGTTGTCCTTGTGTCCCTTATTTTAAGACTTTTGCAGGCTTTTGTCGACTTCTGAATAGGCTTTTGTTGACTTCTGAATAGGCTTTTGTTGACTTATGAACAGACTTCTCTTCACATATGAATCCAGATCTCTCTTCATATCAGATTTCTCTTCGCATTTGATCCAGATTCCTCTAGACATCTGAATAAATCTTCACAACAGATGATCCAGATTTCTCCTTCACAGCTGATCCAGACTTCTCCTTCACATATGAACCAACTTGCATATTTTCGCATGAGACCAGTGCTACTCCCTCCGAAACGGTCCAACGAGCAAGACTTGGTTTGCCTATTCCTTCGTTTAGGCCTCCGAAATCACGTTTTCCTATTTTCAGATCTTGGTTTGCTACAGTATTAGATCTGATAGAGTTACAGTATCAGATCTGATTCATCTCACTGCTGCCCAGCTCTCGTCAGATTTGGTTCAGATCCTCCTCGGATCTGAAGTATTTTCTTTGGATCTCCAGCTTTTGTCTGGGATCTGTCTTGTTGCATTTCCAGCTAAGATCTGCGCGCTACGTAGAACCATTAGAAACACAATAACATGTTTTGTGTAGTTAAAAAATCAGATCTGGATCTGTTTATACAGATCCATCAATCTATCCCTTTTTTATTTACACAAAACTTGGAATAAAAAATGCATGATCTAACAAATTCTCTCCCTTTTTGTGGGAATCAAAAAGGGTTCGAAATCTGGTCTTCTCGAAATATTTAAAACAATGCTCTCCCTACACTAACACAGTAATATCTGTGGCAGCAGGGGTTTTTTAGATTTTGGAAAAGAAAAACAGAATTGGGAACAACCATATGCACAGATGAAGTGATTTTGAAAGAACTGATCGAATGCTACATGCAAATTCTCATCAGATTTGGAGATAAATGTAAATTGAAATAACAGTACTTCTTCCATGTTTCTCAATCTCTATCCCATGTGCTGTGAGACCCGAAAGCTGATAAGATTAATTGAGTTAATTAATCGGGTTTTATTGAGATCAGCTTTGTGTTGATGAGCTTGGAGAAGCTATCGGGTTTTGTTTTAGCCCTTATAACAGTTTTGGGAGAGTTAAAGTTGGCACGGAATCTGTTCAGTAGTTAGCGTGGGTCATCGCTGAATGTTGGCGTTCAGCAGTGGTGACGTCAATAGTTGTCGCTGAATGGTTGTGTTCAGCAGTCGTCGTGAGATATGTTATCACTGAGCAGTAGAGAGTGCGCTAACGTGTTCTGTAGCGGGTGCTAGTACGTTGTCATTTGGATTAGTTGGAACGACAGCGTTTTGGGTTGGCGAAGAAGACTCAGCTGTGAGTGCGTTAGCGTCAGCTGTGTGAGAGATCTGTTGTTGCGTTGCGAACAGGTGTTGGTTAGTTGTTCAACAGTGAGTAGCGGGTGACGTGTCCAGTTGCGACAATAGTTCTCTGCGACGTCGTTTGAGTTAGTAGAGATCTGTTCTGGCTTAGAGAGAGATCTGTTGCAAGATCTGTTTGCGAGAGGGAATATCAGTTGTGATAGTTTAATTGTTGCTGGATACTGTTCCTTCAGCTGTGATCAGCTTTGACTTATATAAGAGGACTTGGTATTCGATTTGAGTATCCAGTTTTCATACTCAGAATATTTCCTGATTGCCAATTTCTGTCGTGATATCCTAGCTACTGTTCATCGAACTGTATCTTCTTCGATTGACGACGGTAGACAGCTCCGACGAGAGCGATAGTGGTAGCGTTGGACTCCTCATGCTGAGACGCTTTGTTGGATATTGCTTTTCGACGTTTTCTTGAAGCTGGTGAGGTGTGCGAAGACATCTCCCTTGTGTAGTCTGTTAGCATAAGCGTCGGATTTCGCTCCTAGCTTTTTGGGGTAAGTTTAGATCCTACCTTTAAGCTTGTTAGATATTTCTATTGTGTTTGCGAGGTAGGGCAGCGCTGGTGGAGTTTGTAACTCCCAGCTGCTGTTTTCTGTGCTTCGGTCCCTGAGGTATTGTGTGTTACCGTTGAGCAGGTGGTAGATCTGTGTGCTCGGGACGTCATTGTGGCAATCTGCTGTAGTAATTGTTGCACAGAGACTTGAGGTACGGATGTGAGCATGTTTACAGCTTAGGATTGAGCATGGATTATATGCTTGGCTGTGTATACTCTGTGCTGTTATCGTTTGTGCATTGTATTGATATCAACTGTTGCATTTGCATACACGCATTATCCTGTCGAGCTCTGTTTTGCTAGCTGTGCCTGTTCTGTTGATTTGAGAGTACCAGGATGCTATGTTCGGGGATGAGCGGGTAGTTCCCATATGCCTCAGAGGCTGAGCGGGTAACTCCCGTACCTCATCTCCCTGTTGGGTTTGTTAGCCGCTATGAGCAGAGTGGGTAGCTCCCACATCTCATGAGTGGGCAACAGCAGGTGGAGTTGTTTGTTTTCATCTGGTACGGTGTATTGGAGATGAGTGGGTAGCTCCCATGTGCTTTGTATACCTCGTGGCCACTGTCTGTCTGTTATTCCTTTGATCAGATCTTGATGTTGAGCTGTTGTTGCGATCCTTTGGCTCTCTGCTTTCGGTTGTAGCCTTGATCCCTTGCATAGCATTTTCATATTTATCTGTTGCTTTCCTTATGCTGTTTGTATTGCTCTCCATACTGGGGTTTGACCCCGATGTCCTCTGGGGCTTGTGTATTGTTGCCTTTATGTGTTTTCAGGTTTCCCAGGTTTCTCTGCTGGTCGTGGCTTTGACCCAGATGGAGGTGCCCCAGGAGGTGGATAGAGTGTCCCAGTTAGCGTATAGTATATATGTAGTAGTACTGTTAGCCGGGGAATGCCCTGTGCTTGTGGGATTGTGTTATCCGTTGTAGTACTGGTATTTGTATTTGTTTAAATGTTGTACTCTTGTACTGAGTGTTTGTAAACTGGGATATTTTAAGTATGATCATATTTTAAATTATATGTTTTAAACCGTCAGGCCTAAAGCGAAAATTTTAAGCCACTTTTTGTATGCTTCCGCTATTGTTTTGCGTGGTTTCACTCTGAGTAGAGCACGAGGCCTGTCATTTTTGGTATCAGAGCTTAAGCTGGGATAAGTTCGATTTCTTTTGATCACACTTGAGTTTAGGCATAGTGTTGTGTGTTTCATGTGCTTGATTATGTGATCTATTTGCTTCATTTAATTGTGTTGTATCTGTTCTGTTGTGATCTTACCCTCTTAGTGTTTCTTAGATGCCGCCTAGACGTAAGGGTAGAGGTAGAGGGCAGATTCCGGAAGAGTCTGAAGGTCAGACAAAAGGTGTCAGCGTAGTATTCCCCGCCGTGGTCGTGGTAGGCACGCCGAGGATGAGGTTGATGAGTTGGATGCCTGAGTGAACGATATGGAACTTGTTATGGCGAGGTTTCAGCGTATGAATCCTCAGGTTTTCAATGGGGATGAGTCTAGTGCTGATGCAGATTCATGGTTGCAGCATGTCATGGGTTTGTTTAACCGTGTGCAGTATGATGATGAACTCAAGTTGAGTCTGGCTACTTTCCAGTTGAGGAAAGGTGCGGAGCGTTGGTGGAGAGGCGCTTCGAGGAATTTCGAGGTTTCAGCGTATGAATCCTCAGGTTTTCAATGGGGATGAGTCTAGTGCTGATGCAGATTCATGGTTGCAGCATGTCATGGGTTTGTTTAACCGTGTGCAGTATGATGATGAACTCAAGTTGAGTCTGGCTACTTTCCAGTTGAGGAAAGGTGCGGAGCGTTGGTGGAGAGGCGCTTCGAGGAATTTGGAAGAGACTAGAGTAGGGATTACTTGGGACAGTTTCTGCGTTGCTTTTCGCCAAGAGTATGTCCCGGAGTCCTACGTGAATGCCCGTGAGCGTGAGTTCGATAATTTGGAGCAGGGCAGTATGTCTGCTAGAGAGTATGCCCGTAGGTTTTCTTCCCTTCTTGTGTACGTGCCGCATGTTTCTGATCGGGAGAGATGAAAAGAACTAGATTCTTGAGGGGCTGAACGAGGAGTTGTATTCCTTGGTTTTGGCTAGCTCGCCGAAGAGCTATGCGGAGGCGGTGGACAGTGCGATCGACATCGAGGAAGGTTTGAGGAACCGTCGGTCTCGTGGTAGACCGCATGTGGCGCAGACTAGTCGTCCAGTGGTTCAGGGAGCGCAACCTTCCCAGTCAGTGCAGTCATATCAACCACCCCAACAGCAGCAACAGGTAACCCAACAGTTTGGACGTCAGAGGTTTAGGCCTCGTGGTAAGCAGTTTAAGAAAAAGTATGGTTCTAGTTCTTCTGGTTCTGGTAGTTCCAGCAGCGGTGGTACCAAGGTGTAGTTTTGTGGCCAGTGTGGTGGAAAGCACCCTACAGCGCAGTGTGTAGGTGTGCAGGGTTCTTGTAATGTCTGTGGTCAGTACGGACACTTTGCTAGAGTGTGCCCTTTGTCTGGATCGCAGCATATCATAGTTCCACCGCAGGGTCGAGGTGGATCATCTAGAGGTCGTTCTGCTTTTCCTGTTCAGCAGCAGAGGTTAGGGGAGCCTCAGTTTAGGCCGTTTAAGCAATCAGGTCCTTCGCGGTTTGTTCAGTCTCAGTTTTCTGGACCTCAGTTTGCCCAAGTGAACGCCATGACCACGGAGCAAGCTGAAGGCACACCAGGCGGAGGGATTATCTCAGGTACTTGCTTTGTCTTTGATTTTCCTGCACGTGTGTTGTTTGATACAAGAGCATCGCATTCTTTTATTTCTGATGCATTTGTGGTTGAGCATGGTTTGCATACCACTACCTTCGTGGATGTTGTATCCTTTGCGACTCCTGCGGGTGCGAGCCTGTTCTCCCAGGAGATTTTGTTGAATGGTGTTCTTAGGTTTGGCGAGAGTGTGTTGTTAGCCAACCTGATCAGGCTAGTGATGTGGGATTTTGACTGTATAATGGGAATGGACGTGTTGTCTAGCTATAGGGCCACCATGGATTGTTTCCATGGCCCTGTGCGATTTAGGCCCCAGTCTGGTGAGAAATGGAATTTCTACGGCCATGATTCCTAGTTGAAGATTCCTTTAGTCTCTGCGATGGAGATGTT
>KQ992579.1:18739-43556 GCA_001598015.1 Dorcoceras hygrometricum | reverse complement strand
ATGCATTTGTGGTTGAGCATGGTTTGCATACCACTACCTTGAGTGATGTTGTATCTGTTGCGACTCCTGCCGGTGCTGTTCTCCTCTCCCAGGAGATTTTGTTGAATGGTGTTCTTAGGTTTGGCGAGAGTGTGTTGTTAGCCAACCTGATCAGTGATGTGGGATGGGAATTCGATTGTATCGTGGGAATGGACGTGTTGTCTAGCTATAGGGCCACTGTGGATTGTTTCCATGGCGTTGTGCGATTTAGGCCTCAGTCTGGCGAGAAATGGAATTTCTATGGCCAAGATTCCCAGTCGAAGATTCCTTTAGTCTCTACGATGGAGATGTTTAGCCTGTTGTTGCTAAAGAACTTTGGGTTTATGATCTATGCCCTTGATGTTTCCCAAGAATCACAGATAGAGTTGAGTGATGTCCCAATTGCTCGAGAGTTCCCAGATGTGTTTTTGGATGAGATTTCTGGATTCCTTCCGAGACGAGATCGACTTCAGCATAGAGTTGGTGCCAGGTTTAGCGCCTGCTTGAGTTGAGGGAGTTAAGGAGCAGCTTAGTGATTTGCTGGAGAAGGGATTCATTAGGCCTAGCATGTCCCCGTGGGGAGCGCCTATCTTGTTTGTTAAGAAGAAGGACGGGTCGATGAGGATGTGCATCGACTTTAGACAATTGAACAAGGCGACAGTGAAGAACAAGTACCCTTTGCCTAGGATCGATGATCTTTTTGACCAGTTGCAAGGTTCTGCCGTGTTTTCTAAGATCGATCTACGTTCGGGGTACCATCAGTTGCGCATCCGTGAGCAGGACGTTGAGAAGACTGCATTTCGTACGAGGTATGGGCATTATGAGTTTCTAGTTATGACTTTTGTTTGACGAATGCTCCCGCAGTTTTCATGGATTTGATGAATAGAGTCTTTAGAGAGTTCATCGATCAGTTTGTGATTGTGTTTATCGATGACATTTTGGTGTACTATAAGACTCCGTTGCAGCATAAAGAGCATTTGATGCTAGTTCTTCAGAAGCTTCGAGACTCGCAGCTGTATGCTAAGTTCTCCAAGTGCGAGTTTTGGTTGGACTGAGTTGTGTGTCTGGGTCATGTGATTTCTGTTGATGGTATTTCTGTGTATCCCAGTAAGGTGAGGCTTTTCTTAACTGGGAGCGTCCCAAGAGTGTTGCGGAGATTCGTAGTTTCTTGGGTTTGGCTGGCTATTATCGTCGTTTTATCGAGGGATTCTCTAGTATAGCAAAGCCAATGACCCAGTTGACTCAAAAAGACAAGAGGTTTGTGTGGAAAGAGCAATGCGAGAATAGTTTTCTGTTGCTCAAAGAGAAGCTAACTTCTGCGCCTGTGTTAGCTCTGCCGTGTGGTTCGGGTGGTTTTATAGTTTGTGCAGATGCTTCCTTGAATGGATTGGGTTGTGTGTTGATGCAGAATGGTTGAGTCATAGCTTATGCCTCTCGGCAGTTGAAGCCGCATGAGACTCGTTACCCAGTTCATGATTTGGAGTTAGCAGCAGTGGTTTTTGCTTTGAAGATTTGGCACCACTACCTGTATGGTGAGCAGTTTGTGGTGTACTCTGACCACAAAAGTCTTCAGTATCTGTTTTCTCAGTCAGATTTGAACATGAGACAACATAGATGGATGGAGCTGCTAAAGGATTTTGATTGTGAGATCAAATACCAGCCTGGGAAGATGAATGTAGTTGCTGATGCATTGAGCAGAAAGGCTCAAGTGGCGATGCTGGCTTCGATGCAGATTTCGAAGGTCCATGAGCATCTTAGCACTACTGGTTGGAGGTTTTACCCAGCTGAGTATTGTGTTGTGGTGTATTCTTTTCAAGTTGAGCCACAGATTGTTTCTAGCATTAGAGCAGCTCAGAGGACTGATCCATCCATCCATGAGTTGAAGCTGAAGGTTAGATCTGGACAGTTGGAAGACTATTTTGTCTCTTCTGATGGTTGTTTGAGGTTTCGTGGCAGGCTTGTTGTGCCAAATCTGGTTGATTTGAAGGAAGATATCTTGCAAGAAGCGCACTGCAGTAGATACAGTGTCCATCCTGGTGCAAGGAAGATGTATTATGCCTTGAAGCAGCATTACTGGTGGCAGGTTTGAAGAGTGATGTTGCAGATTTTGTAGCCCGATGTCTGAATTGTCAGCAAGTCAAGGTAGAGGGGATGAGACCTGGTGGTTTGTTGCAAAGCTTAGAGGTGCCCCAATGGAATTGGGAGCACATAGCTATGGATTTTGTCACACATTTGCCCCGTTCCAGTAGAGGTTGTGATGCTGTGTGGGTTGTGATAGACAGATTGTCCAAGTCTGCGCACTTCATTCCCTACAACATGAGCTATTATTTGAAGAACATGGCGAAGCTGTACATAGATTTTGTGGTGCATTTGCATGGTGTGCCAGTTTCGATTGTTTCATATCGTGATCCGAGGTTTACTTCCAGGTTTTGGAAGAGTTTGCAAATAGCTTTGGGAACTAGATTGGCTATGAGTACAGCTTATCACCCCCAGACAGATGGCCAATCGAAGAGGACTATCCATATGTCAGAGGATATGTTGAGAGCTGTTGTGATGGATTTAGTGGTAGCTGGCAAGACTCGTTGTCTTTGGTTGAGTTTTCCTACAATAACAGCTATCAGGTCACGATTGGCATGGCACCATTCGAAGCTTTGTATGACAGGAAGTGTAGATCACCAGTGTGTTGGGAAGAAGTGGGAGAGAAGCAGCTGTCTTCCCCAGAGTTTGTGCAGCATATGAGAGATCAGGTGGACTTGATTCGCCAGAGAATGAACGCTGCACAAGATCGCCAAGCCAGTTATGCGAATAAGAGGCGTAGGCCTTTAGAGTTTGAGGTTGGTGATGTAGTTTTCCTTAAGGTTTCTCCTTTCCGCAGTGTTATGAGATTTGGTCTCAAGGGAAAGTTAGCTCCTCGTTATGTTGGTCCTTATGAGAGCTTAGAGAGGATTGGTCCTTTGGCTTATGGGCTATTGTTGCCACCAGATTTGTCTTCCTTACATGATGTGTTTCATGTTTCGATGCTAAGGAAGTACGAGCTAGATCCCTCGCATGTGTTGAGAACTGACGAGGTGGAGTTAGATCAGACTTTGAGTTATGTTGAGTATCCCTTGCAGATCTTGATAGAAAAGAGAAACAACTGAGGAACAAAACCATTCCCTTAGTGATGGTTCAGTGGAGCAAGCACGGTAGATAAGAAGCTACGTGGGAACTGGAAGAAAAGATGCGGCGAGAGTGGCCGCATCTGTTTGAGTAGATGTTGCTTTTGTTCCAGTAGTTGGTTGCTTGTGTTTCTTTCCCCAGTTATCTTGAACTCTTGTTTTGGAGTTGATTGATTTCGAGGACGAAATCCTGTTTTAGTGGGGGAGAGATGGGAGACCCGAAAGCTGATAAGATTAATTGAGTTAATTAATCGGGTTTTATTGAGATCAGCTTTGTGTTGATGAGCTTGGATAAGCTATCGGGTTTGTTTTAGCCCTTAGAACAGTTTTGGGAGAGTTAGAGTTGGCGCGGAATCTGTTCAGTAGTTAGCGTGGGTCATCGCTGAATGTTGGCGTTCAGCAGTGGTGACGTCAGCAGTTGTCGCTGAATGGTTTTGTTCAGCAGTCGTCATGAGATCTGTTATCGCTGAGAAGTATAGAGTGCGCTAACGTGTTCTGTAGCGGGTGCTAGTACGTCGTCGTTTGGATTAGTTGGAACGACAGCGTTTTGGGTTGGCGAAGAAGACTCAGCTGTGAGTGCGTTAGCGTCAGCTGTGTGAGAGATCTGTTGTTGCGTTGCGAACAGATGTTGGTTAGTTGTTCAGCAGTGAGTAGCGGGTGACGTGTCCAGTTGCGACTGTAGTTCTCTGCGACGTCGTTTGAGTTAGTAGAGATCTGTTCTGGCTTAGAGAGAGTTTTGTTGCAAGATCTGTTTGCGAACGGGAATATCAGTTGCGATAGTTTAAATGATGGTGGATACTGTTCCTTGAGCTGTGATCAGCTTTGACTTATATAAGAGGACTTGGTCTTCGATTTGAGTATCCAGTTTCCATACTTAGAATATTTCCCGATTGCCAATTTCTGTCGCGATACCCTAGCTACTGTTCATCGAACCTTATCTTCTTCGATTGCCGACGGTAGACAGCTGCGACGAGAGCGATAGTGGTAGCGTTGGACTCCTCTTGCTAAGAGCTTCGTTTAGATATTGCTTTTTGACGTTTGCTTGAAGCTGGTGAGGTGTGCGAAGACATCTCCCTTGTGTAGTCTGTTAGCATAAGCGTCGGATTTCGCTCCTAGCTTTTTGGGGTAAGTTTAGATCCTACCTTTAAGCTTGTTAGATCTTTCTGTTGTGTTAGCGAGGTAGGGTAGCGCTGGTGGAGTTTTTAACTCCCACCTGCTGTTTTCTGTGCTTCGGTCCCTGAGGTATTGTGTGTTACCATTGAGCAGATGGTAGATCTGTGTGCTCGTGACGTCATTGTGGCAATCTGCTGTAGTAATTGTTGCACAGAGAATTGAGGTACGGATGTGAGCTTGTTTACAGCTTAGGATTGAGCATGGATTATATGCTTGGCTGTGTATGCTCTGTGCTGTTATCGTTTGTGCATTGTATTGATATCAGCTCTTGCATTTGCATACACGCATTATCCTGTCAAGCTCTGTTTTTCTAGTTGTGCCTGTTCTGTTGATTTGAGAGTACCAGGATGCTATGTTCGAGGACGAGCGGGTAGTTCCCGTATACCTCGGAGGTTGAGCGGATAACTCCCGTACCTCATCTCCCTGCTGGGTTTGTTAGCCGCTATGAGCCGAATGGGTAGCTCCCACATCTCATGAGTGGGCAACAGCAGGTGGAGTTGTTTGTTTGCATCTGGTACGGTGTACTGGAGATGAGTGGGTAGCTCCCATGTGCTCAGTATACCTCGTGGCCACTGTCTGTCTGTTCTTCCTTTGATCAGATCTTGCTGTTGAGCTGTTGTTGCGATCCTTTGGCTTCCTGCTTTCAGTTGTAGCCTTGATCCCTTGCATAGTATTTGCATATTTATCTGTTGCTTTCCTTATGCTGTTTGTATTTCTCTCCGTACTGGGGTTTGACCCCGATGTCCCTCTGGGGCTTGTGTATTGTTGCCTGTATGTGTTTTCAGGTTTCCTAGGTTTCTCTGCTGGTCGTGGCTTTGACCCAGCTGGAGGTGCCCCAGGAGGTGGATAGAGTGTCCCAGTTAGCGTATAGCATATATGTACTAGTACTGTTAGCCGGGGAATGCCCTGTGCTTATGGGATTGTGTTATCCGTTGTAGTACTGGTATTTGTATTTGTTTAAATGCTGTACTCTTGTACTGAGTGTTTGTAAACTGGGATATTTTAAGTATGATCGTATTTTAAATTATATGTTTTAAACCGTCGGGCCTAAAGCGAAAGTTTTAAGCCACTTTTTGTATGCTTCTGCTATTGTTTTGCGTGGTTTAACTCTGAGTAGAGCACGAGGCCTGACATGTGCTATTTATCAACACAACCAGAAATAGAGAAAATGGCATACACACAGATTTCAGCTCGATAAAAGATGAAATCTGAAATTTGAAATACATTACACACCTTACCCTTCATAACATGAGTTTTAAAACATAAAAAAAAACACTTTTAGTGGCATTGATACGATTGCAAAAAACTATCAGATTTGACAAAACACAGAGACTCAGAAGACATATTACTGCACGTTCTTTTGGAACAATGCTCTGCAATTCCAAAATCATTACTCTCCCTATCTTTTATAATGTAAGCTCAAATCATTTAAAAACAAAGCACCAGCTGATATTTTCCGCATAAACAAGTATTTTTAAAATCCAGAGCACTTAAATAAATTTTAGCTTCAAAACGGAACTCATGCTACTGAATCACTTAATTTATTCAGATTTGGATAAAAATGATAACTGAACTACCAGACTCTCTTTCATTTCTCTTATTTTGTCCATGTGCTGAAAACAGCCCAACCAAAATAAGATCTTGGCATCCACACATAACTCGCGCATTCTGTGTCAGCTCGACAAAAGAGAACATGAAATTCAAAAATCATTTCTCACATTTTCTTCATAAAATAAGCTTTTCAAAAACTTTTAAAACCTTTAAAACAGATGATAGCACATGAGTTTTAAAAAAAATGCTCGTTCAAGAACAACCCGCTCTGATACCACTTGTTAGGAAAGGATCAGATCTCACTCTAACAAATCGAAGGGACATGAGATCTGATCAGAAAAAAATGAGGTGCAATACCTCAATGTTCTTGAACGTAAATAAAGAGAGCATCGAGAACAGATCTGGATTGACATTAAAATACCAAGCGGAAGTATCCAGAACTGAACTCTAATTTTAAAACGAAGCTAAACATATTTTAAATATAATACAATGCGTGTATGCAGAAAGCGTAAGGAAATTACTCAGCTGTTTGTTTCTGGAAGTTCGGATCTCAAATATCCTACGTCTCCCCTTCTTCCTTTTCAGGAAGGTTCTACTAGAAGAATTTGATCCGCAGACCCAATCAGATTTGGGACTTACCCACTGCCCAAATCTGAACTCCTAAAATCTACACCAGCTCTCAGCTGTGTTCACTCAATCACTTCTTTTATGCCTCAGTGAGAAAGGATACATATACAGAGTTTAACGTCTTCGTGCATGTCAGGCCTCGTGCTCTACTCAGAGTTAAACCGCGCAAACATAGCGGAAGCATACAAAAAGTGGTTTAAAATTTTCGCTTTAGGCATGACGGTTTAAAACATATAATTTAAAATACACAATACTCAAAGTAATCCCAGTATTTTACAAAACACTCAGTACAACAGTACAACATTTAAACAAATACAAATACCAGTACTACAACAGATACACAATTCCACAAGCACAGGGCATTCCTCGGCTAACAGTACTAGTACATATATGCTATACGCTACTGGGACACTCTAACCACCTCCTGGGGCACCTCCCGCTGGGTCAAAGCCACGACCAGCAGAGAAACCTGGGAAACCTGAAAACAACACACAAGAAACAAACACCACGGAGAGCAGCAATAAACAGCACAAGGAAAAGCAACAGATAAATAAGCACATGCTATGCAAGGGATCAAGGCTACAACCGAAAGCAGGGAGCCAAAGGATCGCAACAACAGCTCAGCAGCAAGATCTGATCAAAGGAACAATCAGTAGTGGACTCTGGTATACTGAGAACATGGGAGCTACCCACTCATCTCCAATACACCATACCAGATGCTAAACAAACAGCTCCACTTGCTGTTTCTCACTCATGAGATGTGGGAGCTACCCACTCCGCTCATAGCAGCTAACAAACCCAGCACGGGAGAATGAGGTACGGGATTATACAACCGAAAGCAGGGAGCCAAAGGATCGCAACAACAGCTCAGCAGCAAGATCTGATCAAAGGAACAATCAGTAGTGGACTCTGGTATACTGAGAACATGGGAGCTACCCACTCATCTCCAATACACCATACCAGATGCTAAACAAACAGCTCCACTTGCTGTTTCTCACTCATGAGATGTGGGAGCTACCCACTCCGCTCATAGCAGCTAACAAACCCAGCAGGGAGAATGAGGTACGGGAGTTACCCGCTCAGCCTCCAAGGTATACGGGAACTATCCCCTCATCCTTGAACATAGCATCCTGGTACTCACAATTCAACAGAACATGCATAGCTAGCAAAACAGGGCTCGACAACAATATGCGTGTATGCAAATGCAACAACTGATATCAATACAATGCACAAACAATAACATCACAGAGCACAAACACAGCCAAGAATATAATCCATGATCAATCCTAAGCTGTAAACAAGCTCACATCCGTACCTAAATTCTCTGTGCAACAATTACTACAAGCAGGTTGCCACAATGACGCAGATCCACCACCTGCTCAACGGCAACACAAGTAACTACTCAAAGACCAAAGCACAAAAAAGCAACAGCTGGGAGCTACAACTCAACCAGCGCTATCCTACCTCATCTAACACCACAGAAAGCTCTAAAAAGCTTAAAGGCAGGATCTGAACTTACCGCAACAAGCTAGGAGCGAAATCCGGCGCTTATGCTAACAGACTACACAAGGGAGATGTCTTCGCACACCTCACCAGCTTCAAGTGAACATTCGAAAACAATATCCGAACGAAGCTTCTCAGCAAGAGGATTCCAACGCTACCACTCTCGCCTTCGTCGGAGCTGTATACCGCCGGCAATCGAAGAAGATAAGGTTCGGTGAACAGTAGCTAGGGTATCACGACAGGATTTGGCAATCGGGAAAATATTCTAAGTATGTAAACTGGATACTCAATTCGAAGACCAAGTCCTCTCTTAAAAGCCAAAGCTTCTCACAGCTGCTGGAACAGTATCCACCACTCTTAATCTATTCCCGCTCGCAAACAGATCTTGCAACAGATCTCTCTCTTAGCCAAAACAACGATCGCTACTAACTCAAACAACGTCGCAGATAACTATTGTCGCAACTGGACACGTCACCCGCTACTCACTTCTGAACACTAACCAACATCTGTTACCAACGCTACAACAGATCTCTCACACAGTTTACGCTAACGCAACTCACAGCTGAGTCTTCTTCTCTAATCCAAAACGTTGTCGTTCCAACTAATCCAAACGACGACGTACTAGCACCCGCTACTGAAAGAGATCTATCTCACTACTGAACGCTAGCGATAACAGAACTCGCTACAACTGCTGAACACAATCACTACTGCTGACGTCACCACTGCTGAGCGCCAGCATTCAGCGATGACCCGTGCTAACTGCTGAACAGATTCCACGAAACTCCAACTCTCCAGAACTGTTGTAAGGGATAAAACAAAACCCAATAGCTTATTCAAGCTCATTAACGCAAAGCTGATCTCAATAAACCCCGATTAATAAAATCAATTAATCTTATCAGCATTCGGGTCTCACATCTCTCCCCCACTAAAACAGGATTTCGTCCTCGAAATCGATCAATTCCAAAACAAGATTTCAAGATAACTGGGGAAAGAAACACAAGCAACCAACTACTGGAACAAAACAACATCTACTCAAACAGATGCGGCCACTCACGCAGCATCTTCTCTTCCAGTTCCCAAGTAGCTTCTTCTCTACCGTGCTTGCTCCACTGAACCAACACCAAGGGAATGGTTTTGTTCCTCAGCTGTTTCTCTTTTCTATCCAAGATCTGCAAGGGATACTCAACATAGCTCAAAGTCCTATCTAACTCAACCTCGTAAGTTCTCAACACATGCGAGGGATCTGGCTCATACTTCCTCAACATCGAAACATGAAACACATCATGTAAGGAGGACAATATAGTGGCAACAACAGCCGATAAGCCAAAGGACCAATCCTCTCTAAGATCTCATAAGGACCAACATAACGAGGAGCTAACTTACCCTTGAGACCAAATCTCATAACACTGCGAAAAGGAGAAACCTTAAGGAAAACAAGATCACCAACCTCAAACTCTAAAGGCCTACGCCTCTTATTCGCATAACTGGCTTGGCGATCTTGAGCATCTTTCATTCTCTGGCGAATCAAATCCACCTGATCTCTCATCTGTTGCACAAACTCTGGGGAAGACAGTTGCTTCTCCCCCACTTCTTCCCAACATACTGGCGATCTACACTTTCTGCCATACAAAGCCTCAAACTATGCCATACCAATCGTGACCTGATAGCTGTTATTATAGGAAAAATCAACCAATGACAACGAGCCTTGCCAGCTACAACTGAAGTCCATCACAACAGCTCTCAACATATCCTCTAAAATCTGGATAGTTCTCTCCGATTGGCCATCTGTTTGGGGGTGATACGCTGTACTCATAGCAAATCTAGTTCCCAAAGATGTTTGCGAACTCTTCCAAAACATGGAAGTAAACCGAGGATCACGATCTGAAACAATCGAAACTGGCACACCATGCAAACGCACCACAAAATCTATGTACATCTTCTCCATCTTCTTCAAAGAATAGCTCATGTTGTAGGGAATGAAATGCACAGACTTCGACAATCTGTCTACTACCACCCTACACAGCATCACAACCTCTGCTGGAACGGGGCAAATTCGTGAAAAAATCCATAGCTATGAAACAATCGAAACTGGCACACCATGCAAACGCACCACAAAATCTATGTACATCTTCTCCATCTTCTTCAAAGAATAGCTCATGTTGTAGGGAATGAAATGCACAGACTTCGACAATCTGTCTACTACCACCCACACAGCATCACAACCTCTGCTGGAACGGGGCAAATTCGTGAAAAAATCCATAGCTATGTGCTCCCAATTCCATTGGGGCACCTCTAAGCTATGCAACAAACCACCAGGTCTCATCCTCTTTGCCTTTACTTGTTGACAATTCAGACATCGGGCTACAAAATACGCAACATCACTCTTCAAACCTACCCACCAGTAATGCTGCTTCAAGGCATGATACATCTTTCTTGTACCAGGATGGACACTGAATCTACTGTAGTGCGCTTCTCGCAAGATCTCTTCTCTAAGATCAATCAGATTTGGCACAACAAGCCTGCCACGAAACCTTAAACAATCATCAGAAGAAATACTCACAATAAAAAACCTTAAGCAGCTCCATCCATCTACGTTGTCTCATATTCAAATATAACCGAGTAAACAGATACTGAAGACTCTTGTGGTCGGAGTACACCACAAACTGCTCACCATACAGGTAGTGGCGCCAAATCTTCAAAGCAAAAACCACTGCTGCTAACTCCAAATCATGAACTGGGTAACGAGTCTCATGCGGCTTCAACTGCCGAGAGGCATAAGCAATGACTCGACCATTCTGCATCAACACACAACCCAATCCATTCAAGTAAGCATCTGCGCAAACGACAAAACCACCTGAACCACACGGCAGAGCTAACACAAGCTCAGTAGTTAGCTTCTCTTTGAGCAACAGAAAACTACTTTCACATTGCTCAGTCCAAACAAAGTGCTTGTATTTCTGAGTCAACTGCGTCATTGGCTTTGCTATACTAGAGAATCCTTCTATAAACCATCGATAATAGCCAGCCAATCCCAAGAAACTACGAATCTTAGCAACACTCTTGGGACGCTCCAAGTTAAGAACAACATCAACCTTACTGGGATCCAAAGAAATACCATCAACCGAAATCACATGACCCAGAAACACAACTCGGTCTAACCAAAACTCGCACTTAGAAAACTTGGCATACAGCTGCGAGTCTTGAAGCTTCTGAAGAACCAGCATCAAATGCTCTTTGTGCTGCAACGGAGTCTTAGAGTACACCAAAATATCATCGATAAACACAATCAGAAACTGGTTGATGAACTCTCTAAAGACTCTATTCATCAAGTCCATGAAAACTGCGGGAGCATTCGTCAAACCAAAAGGCATAACTAGAAACTCGTAATGCCCATACCTCGTACGAAATGCAGTCTTCTCAACATCCTGCTCACGGATGCGCAACTGATGATACCCAGAACGCAGATCGATCTTCAAAAACACGGCAGACCCTTGCAACTGGTCAAAAAGATCATCGATCCTAGGCAAATGGTACTTTTTCTTCACTGTCTCCTTGTCCAACTGCCTGAAGTCGATACACATCCTCATCGACCCGTCCTTATTCTTAACAAACAAGATAGGCGCTCCCCACGGGGACATGCTAGGCCTAAAGAATCCCTTCTCCAGCAAATCACTAAGCTGATCCTTAAGCTCCCTCAACTCAGCAGGCGCTAAACGATACGGAGCACGCGAAATCGTAGCTATACCAGGAACCAACTCAATGCTGAAGTCTATCTCCCGCCTCGGAGGAAAACCAGGAATCTCCTCAGGAAAGACATCCGGGAAATATCAAACCACAGGGACTCTACTAAGCTCTACGCTCGAAGAAGAAGAAGCATCTAAGGCATAGATCATAAAACCAACATTCTCAAGCGACAACAGGCTGAACATCACCATCGCAGAGACTAAAGGGATCTTCAAATGGGAATCTTGGCCGTAGAAATTCCATTTCTCGCCAGACTGGGGCCTAAATCGCACAACGCCATGGAAACAATCCACAGTGGCCCTATAGCTATACAACACGTCCATTCCCACTATACAGTCGAAATCCCACATCACTAGCCTGATCAGGTTGGCTAACAACACACTCTCGCCAAACCTAAGAACACCATTGAACAAAATCTCCTGGGAGAACAGGCTCGCATCGGCAGGAGTCGCAACAGATACAATATCACACAGAGGAGTGGTATGCAAACCATGCTCAACCACAAATGCATCAGAAATAAAAGAAAGTGACGCTCCTGTATCAAATAACACACGCGCAGGAAAATCAAAAACAAAGCAAGTACCTTGGATAATCCCGCCGCCTGGTGTGCCTTTCGCTTGCTCCCTGGTCATGGCGTTCACTTGGGGAAACTGAGGTCCAGAAAACTGAGGGTGGGAAGACTGTCCAAACGGCGAAGGACCAGGCTGCTGAAACGGCCTAAACTGAGGCTCCCCCAACCTCTGCTGCTGAACAGGAAAAGCAGAACGACCCCTAGACGATCCACCTCGACCCTAAGGTGGAACTGCGGTATGCTGCGATCCAGACAAGGACACACTCTAGCAAAGTGCCCATACTGACCACAGATATTACAAGAACCCTGCTCACCTACACACTGCGCTGTAGGGTGCTTTCCACCACACTGGCCACAATACTCCACCTTGGTACCACCGCTGCTGGAGCTACCAGAACCAGAAGAACTCGAACCAGACTTCTTCTTGAACTGCTTACCACGAGGCCTAAACCTCTGATGACCAAACTGTTGGGCTACCTGTTGCTGTTGTTGGGGTGGCTGAGACGACTGCACTGATTGAGAAGGTTGCGCTCCCTGAACCACTGGACGACTACTCTGCGCCACCTACGGCCTACCACGAGATCGACGGTTCCTCAAACCTTCCTCGATATCGATCGCACTGTCCACCACCTCTGCATAGCTCTTCGGCGAGCTAGCCAAAACCAAGGAATACAACTCCTCGTTCAACCCCTCAAGAAATCTAGTTCTCTTCGCTCTCTCCCAGCCAGAAACATGCTACACATATGCAAGAATGGAATAAAACCTATGGGCATACTCTCTAGCAGACATACTTCCCTGCTCCAAGTTATCGAACTCACACTCATGAGCGTTCACATAGGACTCCGGGACATACTTCTGACGAAAAGCAACAGAAAAACTGTCCCAATTAATCCCTACTCCAGTCTCTTCCAAGGTCCTCGAAGCGCCTCTCCACCAACGCTCCGCACCTTTCCTCAGCTGGAAAGTAGCCAGACTCAACTTGAGTTCATCATCATACTGCACACGGTTAAACAAACCAGTGGCATGCGAAAAGCAACAGAAAAACTGTCCCAATTAATCCCTACTCCAGTCTCTTCCAAGGTCCTCGAAGCGCCTCTCCACCAACGCTCCGCACCTTTCCTCAGCTGGAAAGTAGCCAGACTCAACTTGAGTTCATCATCATACTGCACACGGTTAAACAAACCAGTGGCATGCTGTAACCATGAATCTGCATCAGCACTAGACTCATCCTCATTGAAAACCTGAGGATTCATACGCTGAAACCTCGCCATAACGAGTTCCATATCGTTCACACGAGCAGCCAACTCGTCAAACTCATCCTCGGCGTGCCTATCGCGACCACGACGGGGAAAACTACGCTGATCACCTTCTGTCTTACCTTCAGACTCTTCCGGAATCTGCCCTCTACCTCTACCGCTACGTCTAGGCGGCATCTAAGAAACACTAAGAGGGTAAGATCACAACAGAACAAATACAGCAAAAGTAAATGCAGCAAATAGATCACATAATCAAGCACATGCAACACACAACACTATGCCTAGACTCAAGTGCGATCAACCGAAATCGAGCTTATCCCAGCTTAAGCTCTGATACCAAAAATGTGAGGCCTCGTGCTCTACTCAGAGTTAAACCACGCAAACATAGCGGAAGCATACAAAAAGTTGCTTAAAATTTTCGCTTTAGGCCTGACGGTTTAAAACATATAATTTAAAATACACAATACTCAAAGTAATCCCAGTATTTTACAAACACTCAGTACAATAGTACAGCATTTAAACAAATAAAAATACAAGTACTACAACAGATACACAATCCCACAAGCACAGGGCATTCCCCGGCTAACAGTACTAGTACATATATGCTATACGCTACTGGGACACTCTAACCACCTCCTGGGGAACCTCCCGCTGGGTCAAAGCCACGACCAGCAGAGAAACCTGGGAAACCTGAAATTTCTGTCCACGTGCGCTAATAAAACAATTAATCACAATTATGCGGAAGCATCATAAAAATACGGGCTAAAAATTTTCTAATAAGGGCCTGATCCAATATCATTTCAAAATACATCATACTTAAAATAGAGTTTAATTCAAAACTCAAACAACAACACAACAGGAAATCAAGACAAGTCTCAAACTACAGATCCCCCAATTACATAAAGGCACAAGACATCCCCTGGCTCAATATAAGTATAAATATACTGGGACTCAAGCAAACGGGGATCTACTAGCTGAAGCTCCACTCTGTCCAGCTGGATTACCTGTTGCTCCTGCAATGGGCAACACAGTCCCAAAAACACAAAGAAGGAAAAAGAAATACAAGGTCAAACCTCAGTACGAAGAGCACAATAAAAGCATAAATCCTATCAGACAATGCAATATAACTATCGTGCAATGCATGAAAGGGCTACCAAGAATCATCGGTAGGCAAACAGAATAGCACAACAACTCAGTTGTGCAATCTCATCAATCATCATCATCTTGTGATCTTCAGGTACGACGACTCAGCCGACCATCACAAGGCAGTGTGGTATTCAGGCGCAACGACTCAGCTGGCCACCACATCAAATCAACGTTGGACCTTTCAGGCGCGACGACTCAGCCGGCCGATCACAATGTGTAAAGGGATTCAGCTTTCAATAGAATCAGGCTCAATATGCATGCATGAATACACAGCAGACTCATGCTTAAATCAACGCATACATCACACGCACAAACATCAATGAGCACTGAAGCAGATAATTCAGCAGTCAATGCAGAACACAGCAGTTAACTCACAATAGTAATATTCCCAAAGCTAATATCGAAAACTGCTTAATACATAGCTCAATTCGTACCTCAAACCTCAACAGATCTTACACAACAGAAGGCACAGCAACCAACTCAAGTCTACTGCCCAAGCAGCGCCACAGCAACTGAAAAGAAGCTACTACAAGATCAAGTCTGTCAAAGTATCTAGCAATTAGCTCAAATCTGAACTCAACAACTTAAATTTTAAAGTCCAGTAGCTTAACTCGGCTACCTAGCTCCTACAGAGCACTACTCAGCTCTCATATGAAGCTTAAAGAGGGAAAGAATCGCTTACCCAAAGCTATCGAAGAACATAAGAACTACTGGTCCACAATCGCGAAGACTCTCCAGCACTACAGCAACTTCACGTTCCTCAAATCCGGCGACTCCAGTCTCAAAACTGGTACTAATCGAAAGCCCTAGAGAAGACGAGCTCAGAGCTACCAATCTTACTCCAAACGGCGGCGAGAAACGATGGCAATCGACGGAAATAGGGTTTGAATGTACAGTAGTTATCGAATCGGGGAAGAAGATAGGAAATCTGACTTCCTCGCGCAAAAGCTCACAGCTGTTCACTCCCGCTACACTCTCACTGCTAAGTTGACTAACGTTGACATCTGGTCACGCTACTACTGAATACACAATACGACGTCGCATTACCTCCAACAACGCCACATCTGACCAGCACTCAAAACGACAGCGCTTTGCTCCCTGCTTGCAACAACTCACGCAAACACACAAGGGCACATCTGAGCATCCAGATTTCGCTAAAAACTGAAATTCTAAAAATCACTAAATCCTCAACTCTAAAAACCCGATACTCAGAAACTCAATTAGCTAATTCCAAATCAAATCTAATTAGCCAATTAATCATACTTAGCAAATTCTAGTCCTCACATTCTCCCCATCTTAAAGATTTCGTCCTCGAAATCAAAGGCAAACATAGGGCAGAAATCAACAAAACACTAGAACTCACCAGCACAACTCCACTGTCAAAGCTCAAACAGATGAGGCCACTCCTGTCTCATCTTCTCTTCAACCTCCCTTGTTTCTTCCTCACCACCATGCTTGCTCCATTGGACCATCACCAACGGAATAACCTTATTTCTCAGTTGCTTCTCCTTCCTATCCAGAAGCTGCACTGGATATTCAACATAGCTCAAGGTAGAATCCAGCTCTACTTCATCAGTCCTCAACACATGGGACGGATCTGACTCATATTTCCTCAACATTGACACATGAAACACATCATGCATCGCTGTTAACTCATCAGGCAGCCTCAATCTATAAGCCAACTGTCCAATCCTCTCAAAAATCTCAAAAGGACCAACGAATTTTGGAGCCAATTTACCTTTCAGTCTGAATCTCATCACACTCTTGAAAGGAGAAACTTTGAGAAACACTCGATCACCTAATTCGAACTCCAAAGGTCGGCGTCTCTTATTAGCATAGCTAGCATGTCGATCTTGAGCAGCTTTCATCCTACTCCGAATCAACTCAACATGATCTTTCATGTGCTGCACAAACTCAGGAGTAGACAACTCCTTCTCACCAATCTCTTCCCAGCAGATTGGCGATCTACACTTACGACCATACAACGCTTCAAAAGGGGCCATTCCAATAGTCACTTGGTAGCTGTTGTTATAAGAAAACTCAACTAAGGACAAGGAATCCTGCCAGCCACCACTGAGATCCAAAACAACTGCTCGCAGCATATCTTCTAAAATCTGAATGGTCCTCTCGGATTGACCATCTGTCTGTGGGTGATAGGCTGTACTCATAGCCAATCCCGAACCCATCGCTGTCTGCAAGCTCTTCCAGAATCGGGAAGTAAACCATGGATCTCTATCAGACACTATCGAACCCGGCACTCCATGCAATCTCACCACATGGTCAATGTACAGTCGCGCCATCTTCTTCATCGAACACCTCACATCATAGGGAATGAAATGGGCTGACTTCGAAAGTCGATCAATCACAACCCAAATCGCATCGCATCCCCTACTCGATCGAGGCAAATGAATCACAAAATCCATGTCGATGTGCTCCCAATTCCACTGAGGAACTTCTAAACTCTGTAGCAATCCACCAGGTCTCATCCTCTCAGCCTTGACCTGTTGACAATTCAAACAACGAGCTACAAATCCAGAGATGTCATTCCTCATGCCTTCCCACCAATAGTGAGACTTCAAAGCATGATACATCTTTCTCTCGCCCGGATGCACACTGTATCGACTACAATGAGCTTCATTCAAGATGGCTTCCTTCAAATCAATCAAATTATGAACCACCAATCTACCTCGAAATCTCAAGAATCCATCAGAAGCAATAGAGAAATACTCAGACTGACCATTCTGAGCCTTAATCTTCAATTCATGCACATACGGATCAGTCCTCTGCACTGCTCTAATGTCTGCTACAATCTGTGGCTCAACTTGAAAAGAAGAAACCACGAAATACTGATCACTTGGCTGAAAACACCATCCAGAAGTCCCCAAATCCTCATGGACTTTGGATATTCTCATCGACGTCAACATCGCCGGTTGGGCTTTCCTACTTAAAGCATCGTCTACCAAATTCATTCGCCCAGGCTGATACTGGATCTCACACTCAAAATCCTTCAGCAACTCCATCCAGTGGTGCTGCCTCATATTTAAATCTGACTGCGTGAAGATATACTTCAAACAATTGTGGTCGGTGTACACCACAAATTGTTCTCCGTAGAAATAGTGACGCCAAATTTTCAAGGCAAACACTATCGCAGCCAACTCAAGATCATGAACAGGGTATCTCGTCTCATGGGGCTTCAACTGTCGAGACGCATACGCTATCACATACCCGTTTTGCATCAACACGCATCCTAAACCACTCAGAGAAGCATCAGAGCAAACAACAAAACCACCAGAACCAGAAGGCAAATCTAACACAGGAGCAGTAGTCAACTTCTCCTTAAGCAACTGGAAACTCGACTCACACTCGTCAGTCCAAACAAACTTCCAATCTTTATGGGTCAACTGAGTCATCGGCCTAGCTATCGAAGAGAACTTCTCGATAAAATGTCTATAATAGACAGCCAAACCCAAGAAACTACGGATCTCAGAAACATTCCTAGGTCGCTCCCAGTTAAGAACTGCTTCGACCATACTCGGATCCACAGAAATACCTTGCGCTGAAATTACATGACCCAAAAAGACCACTCTATCCAGCCAGAATTCACACTTGCTGAACTTCGCATACAGCTGTGAGTCTCTCAGTTTCTGCAAAACCAATCTCAAATGCTCTTTATGCTCCTGAAGTTCTTCGAATACACCAGGATGTCATCTATGAAGACAATCACAAAACGATCAATATACTCATTGAAGACGCGACTCATCAAATCCATGAAGACAGCAGGAGCGTTCGTCAATCCAAAAGGCATAACAAAAAACTCATAATGCCCATATCTCGTCCTGAAAGCCGTCTTCGCCACATCAGCATCCCTGATCCGCAATTGATGATAACCACACTGCAGATCAATCTTAGAGTATACAACAGATCCCTGCAACTGGTCAAACAAGTCATAAATCCTCGGCAACGGATACTTTTTCTTAATCGTCGCTTTATTCAACTGCCGAAAATCCACACACATCCTCATAGATCCATCCTTCTTCTTCACAAAAAGAATCGGAGCTTCCCAGGGCGACATACTCGGTCTAATGAAGCCCTTCTCTAACAGATCTCGCAACTGCTCTTTGAGTTCCTTCAACTCAGTTGGTGCCAACCGATACGGAGCTCTAGAAATCGGGGCTGTCCCTGGCACCAACTCGATACTGAAATCAATCTCTCGTCTCGGAGGGAATCCAGGAATCTCATCCGAAAACACATCAGGAAACTCTCGAGCAATCGGGACATCGCTCAACTCTACTCGCGATACTTGGGAAACATCCAAGGAATAGATCATAAACCCTGAATTCTCCAGCGACAACAAACTGAACATCTCCATGGCAGACACCAAAGGAATCTTAGGTCGCGAATCAGCACCATAGAAATCCCATTTCTCTCCAAATTCAGGCCTAAATCTCACTACACCATGGAAACAATCCACTGTCGCTCTATAACTGGACAACACGTCCATTCCCAAAATACAATCAAAATCTCTAATTCCCAAAACAATCAAATTAGTCACCAACACATGCTCATCAAACCTGAGAACACAATCCAACACCACCTCATGGGACAATAAACTCACACCAGCAGGAGTAGATACAGAGACAACATCACACAGTGGGGAAGAACTCAACCCACACTCAAACACAAACAACTCAGATATAAAGGAGTGTGATGCTCCAGTATCAAACAAAACTCGTGCAGGAAAATTAAAGATAGCACAAGTACCTGCAATAATCCTCTCAGGCATCTCAGCGGCTTGCTCACTCTTCATGGCATTGACCTGAGCCTGTTGCGGTCCGGGAAACTGAGGTCTAGAAGGTCCACCAAACCTAGATGGTTCACGGGGTTGGAAACCTCACCGCTGGGTCTGAACAAAAGGTAACTGTCTCTGCTGCGAAGAACCACCAGCAGAACCTTGCTGCGACTGATTCACTGACTGTCCTCCAGCCGAATACACTCGAGCAAAATGTCCAGGATGCCTAGAGTTATGGCAAAGACCCTGAACTCCACGACACTGCGAAGTCATATGACGACCTCCACACTGTCCACAAGTCACTACTCCTCCGGAGCCACTGCCACCAGAACTCACTGAACCAGAAGAACTCGAATGCGCCTTCTTCTTAAACTGTTTCCCTCGGGGCTTGAACCTCTGACGATTCGACTGTTGCGGCACTTGAGGAGATTGGAAAGAAGGCATCACTTTAGGTACAGGTTGAAAACTACGTCCATCTATCGGCTGAACCTGATTCTGCACCTCCATCAGACTCTCCTCAATATCCACTACTCTATCCACAGCCTCAGCATACGTCGCAGGGGAACCAGCTAAAACCATCCGGAACAACTCGGGCCTCAACCCTCTCAAAACATTTTTCTTCTTTGTCCTCTGCTGGTTCGCAACGTGGGGAACATACGACAACAGCGAAGAAAACTGTCTGGCATACTCGGCCACTCTCAAGTTCCCTTGCTTCAGATTGTCGAACTCCCTCTCACGGTTGTTGTAGAAAGACTAAGGGGTATACTCCTGTTGAAAAGCTGCACAGAATCACTCCCACGAAATCACAACTCCATTCTCTCTCATGACACGAGAAGTAACCTTCCACCAGCGTTGCGCATGCTCTCTCAACTACAACACTGCTAACTTCAGCCTCCGCTCTTGCGAGTACTCCACAGCATCAAACAACTCTTCCATGTGCTCAAGCCAACCTTCCGCCAACAGACCAGCCTCGACACCAGTAGACGTCGGGGGATTCATCCTCTGGAACCTAGAAAACACTAGCTCCATCTCTCCAATCTGTGGGGTAAAATCCTCAACCTCTTCCTGTCTCTCTTGACGACGCAAAGGGATATTCTGTTGAATGCCCTCATCACTATCCGAGGCCCTAGACTCCTCAGCGGAACGTCTAGCAGTCCTACCTCTACCTCTCCTCGTTGGCATCTACCAAAACTCAGAGGTAAGAAATCAAGCAGATAATCAAATCACACAATCACAGAGCCAGTCAAAATCAAAACTCAAACTCTGTTCCTAGACTCAAGTGTGATAAAAGGAAAATGAGCTTATCCCAGTTTAAGCTCTGATACCAAAAAATGTCAGGCCAGGTGCGCTAATACAACAATTAATCACAATTATGCGGAAGCATCATAAAAATACGGGCTAAAAATTTTCGAATAAGGGCCTGATCCAATATCATTTCAAAATACATCATACTTAAAATAGAGTTTAATTCAAAACTCAAACAACAACACAACAGGAAATCAAGACAAGTCTCAAACTACAGACCCCCCAATTACATAAAGGCAAAGGACATCCCCTAGCTCAATATAAGTATAAATATACTGTGACTCAACAAAACGGGGATCTACTAGCTGAAGCTCCACTCTGCCCAGCTGGATTACCTGTTGCTCCTGCAATGCGCAACACAGTCCCAAAAACACAAAGCAGGAAAAAGAAATACGAGGTCAAACCTCAGTACGAAGAGAACAATAAAAGCATAAATCGTATCAGACAATGCAATATAACTATCGTGCAATGCATGAAAGGGCTACCAAGAATAATAGGTAGGCAAACAGAATAGCACAACAACTCAGCTGTGCAATCTCATCAATCATCATCATCTTGTGATCTTCAGGTACGACGACTCAGCCGACCATCACAAGGCAGTGTGGTATTCAGGCGCAACGACTCAGCTGGCCACCACATAAAATCAACGTTGGACCTTTCAGGCGCGACGACTCAGCCGGCCGATCACAACGTGTAAAGGGATTCAGCTTTAAATATAATCAGGCTCAATATGCATGCATGAATACACAGCAGACTCATGCTTAAATCGCATACATCACACGCACAAACATCAATGAGCACAGAAGTAGATAATTCAGCAGTCAATGCAGAACACAGCAGTTAACACACAATAGAAATATTCCCAAAGCTGATATCGAAAACTGCTTAATACATAGCTCAATTCGTACCTCAAACCTCAACAGATCTTACACAACAGAAGGCACAACAACCAACTCAAGTCTACTGCCCAAGCAGCTCCACAGCAACTCAACAGAAGCTACTACAAGATCAAGTCTGTCAAAGTATCAACAGATCTTACACAACAGAAGGCACAACAACCAACTCAAGTCTACTGCCCAAGCAGCTCCACAGCAACTCAACAGAAGCTACTACAAGATCAAGTCTGTCAAAGTATCTAGCAATTAGCTCAAATCTGAACTCAACAGCTTAAATTTTAAAGCCTAGTAGCTTAACTCGGCTACCTAGCTCCTACAGAGCACTACTCAGCTCTCATATGAAGCTTAAAGAGGGAAAGAATCGCTTACCCAAAGCTATCGAAGAACAGAAGAACTACTGGTCCACAATCGCGAAGACTCTCCAGCACTACATCAACTTCACGTTCCTCAAATCCGACGACTCCAGTCTCAAAACTGGTACTAATCGAAAGCCCTAGAGAATACGAGCTCAGAGCTACCAATCTTACTCCAAACGGCGGCGCGAAACGATGGCAATCGACGGAAATAGGGTTCGAATGAACAGTAGTTATCAAATCGTGGATGAAGATAGGAAATCTAAGATTTTAAAAATGCTCTAAGTGTCGATAAGCACTTGCATTAAATCCCCGGTCAAAGCTACAACAGAAGTCATCATCGACTAATTCAGATGTCTCACCAACTCAGATCTTGGTACAAAACAGCTTTCATTCTAAGGCAGAAGTCTCTCGCAACTGAATTGAGCGCTAAATCACAGCTGGCTCACCTGTGGTAAATCAGATCTTGCTACGCTCCACTAACGCAATAGCAAACGACATCGCTCTAACTTATCTAAACGACGTAGAATCAAACCTGCTAGCGCTCCTCAGATCTTGGTCACAGCTGAATTCATCAATCAGCACCGTTGACCATCGTTGACATCTGAACAATTAGAAACCACTAGCCATTGCTGACTTCCTCGCGCAAAAGCTCACAGCTGTTCACGCCCGCTACACTCTCACTGCTAAGTTGACTAACGTTGACACCTGGTCACGCTACTACTGAATACACAATACGACGTCGCATTACCTCCAACAACGCCACATCTGACCAGCACTCAAAACGACAGCGCTTTGCTCCCTGCTTGCAACAACTCACGCAAACACACAAGGGCACATCTGAGCATCCAGATTTCGCTAAAAACTGAAATTCTAAAAATCACTAAATCCTCAAATCTGAAAACCAGATACTCAGAAACTCAATTAGCTAATTCAAAACCAAATCTAATTAGCCAATTAATCGTACTTAGCAAATGCTAGTCCTCACATGAAAACAACACACAGGCAACAAATACCAGCCCCATAGGGACCTCGGGGTCAAACCCTAGTACGGAGAGCAGCAATAAACAGCACAAGGAAAAGCAATAGATAAATATGCACATGCTATGCAAGGGATCAAGGCTACAACCGAAATCAGGGAGCCAAAGGATCGCAACAACATCTCAACAGCAAGATTTGATCAAAGGAACAATCAGTAGTGGCCACGGGTATACTGAGCACATGGGAGCTACCCACTCATCTCCAGTACACCATACCAGATGCTAAACAAACAGCTCCACCTGTTGTTGCTCACTCATGAGATGTGGGAGCTACCCACTCCGCTCATAGTAGCTAACAAACCCAGCAGGGATAATGAGGTACGGGAGTTACCCGCTCAGCCTCCAAGGTATAAGGGAACTACCCGCTCGTCCATGAACATAGCATCCTGGTACACACAATTCAACAGAACAGGCATAGCTAGCAAAACATGGCTCGACAACAATATGCGTGTATGCAAATGCAACAGCTGATTTCAATACAATGCACAAACAATAACAGCACAGAGCACACACACAGCCAAGCATATAATCCATGCTCAATCCTAAGCTGTAAACAAGCTCACTTCCGTACCTCAATTCTCTGTGCAACAATTACTACAAGCAGGTTGCCACAATGACGCAGATCCACCACCTTCTCAACGGCAACACAAGCAACTACTCAAAGACTGAAGCACAGAAAACAGCAACAGCTGGGAGCTACAACTCAACCAACGGTATCCTACCTCATCTAACTCAACAGAAAGCTCTAAACAAGCTTAAAGGCAGGATCTGAACTTACCCCAACAAGCTAGGAGCAAAATCCGACGCTTATGCTAACAGACTACACAAGGGAGATGTCTTTGCACACCTCACCAGCTTCAAGCAAACGTCCGTAAAGCACCACCAAACGAAGCGTCTCAGCAATAGGAGTCCAACGCTACCACTCTCTCTCTCACCGAAGCTATCTACCGCCGGCAATAGAAGAAGATGAGGTTCGGTGAACAGTAGCTAGGATATCGCGACAGAACTTGCTATCGGGAAATATTCTAAGTATGGAAACTGGATATTTAATTCGAAGACCAAGTCCTCTCTTATAAGCTAAAGCTGCTCACAGCTGAAAGAAAAGTATCCACCACACTTAAATATATCGCAACTGATATTCCCGCTCGCAAAACAGATCTTGCAACAGATCTTGCTCGAAGCCAAAACAAGTCTCTACTAACTCAAACGACGTCGCAGAGAACTACTGTCGCAACTGGACACGTCACCCGCTACTCACTGTTGAACACTAACCAACATATGTTAGCAACGCTACAACAGATCTCTCACACAGCTGATGCTAACGCAACTCATAGTTGAGTCTTCTTCGCTAATCCAAAATGCTGTCGTTCCAACTGATCCAAACGACGACGTAGAAGCACCCTCTACTGAAAGCACGCTAGCGCCCTCTCTACTGCTCAGCGACAATAGATTTTGCTACGACTGCTGAATACAACCACTACTGCTGACGTCACCAATGCCGAGCGCCAACATTCAGTGATGACTCGCGCTAACTGCTGAACAGATTCCGCGCCAACTCTAACTCTCCAGAACTGTTCCAAGGCTGAAACAAAACCCGATAGCTTCTCTAAGCATATCGACTCAAAGCTGATCTCAACAAAACCCGATTAATTAACTCAATTAATCTTATCAGCTTTCGGGTCTCACA
>KQ992578.1:99590-115304 GCA_001598015.1 Dorcoceras hygrometricum | reverse complement strand
CGTTGTCGAGAATTCACCGCTCGCAGACATGCGTGGATATCCTATGCTATCTGAGGGGATAATAGTGTATAAATCTCTGGCCAGAGTACTAGAAGTGTTTTAGGTAAAGATGTTTACCTAGTTACACTCGCGATGTCACTATTCGATCTCCAAGATGTATGCATAGCTATCGGATCTATAGCGACTCTCGATTTACCAATGGTCGTTGATCTGATCGGGATATATGGATTGAAAGGACCGTACTGTACGCTAACCACGACCAAATGGTTCTTGCAGGCACTATCAGTGATACCTAGGGGATCATGGGGCCATGTTGCTAGACGCTCTTACCATGATTCATTGGGCAAGTCCGGAATTGTGATTCCAGAGCCACAATGGTTGTGGGCCCACGGCTAGCTGTATCCCTGAACCATTGAGGGTCACACAAGTACTGGATTCGAGATTCCCGCACTGTCCTCTAGGTTTTGTTTCGGGCCTGTCCCGGGCAGCCCATGAAGTTTTCGGGCCAATATTCGATATTGGGCCGATTTTGGTCAGACCAAAATTGATTTTGAAATTTTTGAGATTTTGGGCCTAAAATTGTTTTAAGCCCAATATGATGCAATTAAAATTACAAAATATGATTTTGATTATGAAATATGATTTTATAATTAAAATATGAGTTTGTTGATTAAAATATGATTTTATCGACAAAATGCGATTTTATTTATAAAATACGATTTTATGATTAAAATATGATTTTGTGGGTAATATCAAATATGATTTGATTATTTAAATTTATGCAAATTAATTAGATTGATTGCATGTTTGGGATGATCGAGAGCCGTGCCCAATGTGTTAGGTGTATACTATAGGTTTTACGATTTCGGTTGTAAATATTTTGTTGATATCATTTAAAGTGGATCTGTTTGTGGCCCGTTCCCACCCCTTGAAAATTGTATCCCTTACTTGTCATGGAAATTTAAATGTAAATTACTAGATTTAGTGGGAGGACATCTGAAGACGGTGGAGATGACGATCAAAGATATTGAAGACCGAAAATCTGTAAAACCGGAAGCAATTTTAATAGGATTGCATTGCATATTGCATTTCACCTAGGACTGGACCCAGGTCCGTGATTGGCAACCACGACCCGCATAGCTCTCGCGATCGATCATCCCAAAGTTTTATATATTCGATATATGTTGAATCCGCATGTTTTAAATTATGATTTAAATTGCATGAGACCAAATTTTTCAAAATAAAATCCCTCATTTTAAATACGATTTAAAACTGATATCAAGATTAAAAGTTTATTCGATAAACTAAGGGAATTTAAATATGTTTAAATTATCCCTACCTTCCATCAACAATGGGTGTACACCGATGCTACCCGCATACATGGCCCGGCTCATATTATTGAGGAGGTTATGTATGCCGGAAAGCTGTACACGTCATTGACACTCGTGTGAGTCGGTTGGAATTCCCTTTAACGTTGGATCATATTATTGAGGACGTTAAGGGGACCGTCCTTCACGACTCAACATTGATGGGTCATCTTGACACGTGATAGTAATCGGCGTCATATTATTGGGCCCTTACTGGACGTGAGGTAAAATACATGGAGGTTGCACAGGTTACAATTGGGTTCTACCTTTTGGGGGTCATGGTTGGCTGATATTATTCGGAACCATGATCGCTTGATTGGACTCCATGTGCCCACTAAGGAAACTTGTTTTCCCGATTTCATTAGAGGGTGGTGAAATCGTTAAAATAGTGGGAGGGTAATTCATAGAACTAAATGACCTTGTTTTATGTCTTAGCGTTTTTCATATATAGTTAGTGATGCATGTCTGTTTTTCTTTTCAGTATAAACTGCTTTATAATGTCTTCGATCAAAAACCCACTCGCTGCTATACTGGATAGCAACAAGTTCACTGGTCTGAACTACCAAGACTGGCTTCGAAACCTCAACATTGAGTTGGCTTCGGAGAAACTTCTCTATACGATAGAGAAGTGCCCTCCGAAGGAAGCCCCTGCCGATAACAGCCATGAGGAGCTGATTACGCTTAAACAATGGTGGGACGACGAGCTTAAGACTCGATGCTATGTGATGGCATCGATGTCCAATGAAATGCAACGGCGCTTTGAGAAGACGAAGTATGCTGCTGACATACTCTTTCATCTCAAGGAACTGTATGGGGAAAACTCTCGACATGAGAGGTTCACCGCTGTCAAGGAGCTTATGAAGAGCCGCATGTGCGATGGGACTTCGGTCCGCGAGCATGGGGTTCATATGATTGGGCTCGTTGAAAAGCTGGCGGGTCTTGATATCACACTCCACACGATCTGTCTGTGGATGTGCTTCTCCTCTCACTACCCGCTGCATTCGACCACCCCTTTGTGGTCAACTTCAACATGAACAAGCTGGCAGCCACCCTTGAAGAGGGGGTTAACATGCTGGTCGTGTTTGAGGGAACCATAAAATCACACTCCACACGATCTGTCTGTGGATGTGCTTCTCCTCTCACTACCCGCTGCATTCGACCCCTTTGTGGTCAACTGCAACATGCACAAGCTGGCAGCCACCCTTGAAGAGGTTGTTAACATGCTGGTCGCGTTTGAGGGAACCATAAAGAAGGACAAGCCCGTCCTCCTTTTCTTGTCTTGTGTTTTTGCTCATTCGATTTGCAATATATATAAGAATGAATGTTTAATTGGAATTGGGGAACGCGAAAACGATTTCCTTAAAATTAATCTTGTCTCAAGGGAAAGATGACTAAACAACCCTTCAAGGGCAAGCCTGAACGTGCTCAAGGCCTATTGGATTTGATCCATACTGATGTGTGTGGTCCACTTAGCATTGGTACTAAGTACGGTCACACATACTTCATCACCTTTACCGATGATTGCTCTAGGTATGGGTACTTGTACTTAATGAAGCACAAGTCTGAATCTTTTGAAAGGTTCAAAGAATTCAAGGCTGAAGTAGAAAATCAATTAGGAAAAACGTATTAAAGCACTTCGATCCGATCGAGGTGGTGAATACTTGAGTGCTGAATTTAAAGACTATCTTAAAGAGAATGGGATTCTCTTGCAGTGGACCCCTCCGGGCACACCACAGCTCAATGGTGTAGCGGAGCGTCGTAATCGAACCTTGATGGACATGGTTCGATCTATGATAAGCTTCACTGATCTTCCTACCTCTTTTTGGGGCTATGCGCTCTAAACGGCGGTAATGTTGTTGAACAATGTCCACACCAAAGCAGTGGATAAGACTCCATATGAGATGTGGATGGGCAAACCACCCAAATACTCATACATGAGGATTTGGGGATGTCCTGCTTACGTGAAGCAGACAGTGGGAGATAAGCTGGATACGAGATCCATCTTATGTTACTTCGTTGGGTATCCAAAGAATTCCATTGGATACTACTTCTACTATCCCAACGAAACAAAAGTGTTTGTTTCTAGAAATGCCACCTTTATGGAAAGGGAATTTATACTTGATAGAAAGGGCAAAATAGTAGAACTCGAAGAGGTTCGAGAACCAACTGAGGTAGCAAGTGAATCTCCTGCACCTCCAGAGCCAGTACCCAAAATGGTCGCACCTAGGAGATCCGAAAGGGTTCCTAGGGCTCCTGAAAGATATGGTTTCCTCCTTGAAGATGATCAAGGTGATCAAGTTGTTGGATGTGATCCAATGACTTTCAAGGAGGCAATTTCCGATGCTGATTCTAATTTGTGGCTTGAAGCAATGCAGTCTGAGTTTGACTCAATGCATGCGAACCAAGTTTGGACTCTTGTTAATCCTCCCGAAGGAATTGTTCCTATTGGGTGCAAATGGATATACAAGAGGAAACTTGGACCTGACGGTAAGGTATTGACCTTCAAGGCACGACTGGTTGCGAAAGGTTACACTCAAAGGCAAGGTGTTGACTATGATGAAACTTTTTCACCAGTCGCAATGTTCAAGTCGATTAGAATCTTACTGGCCATAGCCGCATGGTACGACTATGATGGATGTGAAAACTTCGTTCCTTAATGGAAACATTAAGGAAGAGATCTATATGATGCAGCCTGAGGGTTTTACATCTGTGTGAAGTGAGCATAAGGTATGCAAACTTCAGATATCGATCTACGATCTCAAACAACCATCGAGGAGTTGGAACCTGAGATTCGATGAAACAATTAAGGAATTTGGTTTCATCAAGAATCCCGAGGAGCCATGTGTATATAAGAAGGTAGTTAAAAACGCTGTGACATTCCTTGTACTTTACGTTGATGACATTCTACTCATTGGGAATGATGTAGGAATGCTGCAGTCAACTAAAGTATGGTTGTCTAATAGATTCTCGATGAAGGACATGGGTGAAGCATCCTATATTCTTGGAATTCAGATCTATCGGGATAGATCGAAACGGATGCTCGGACTCACCCAAGCCACCTACATCGATACCATACTTAAGAGGTTCTCTATGGAAGAGTCCAAAAGAGGACACCTACCTATGTGCCACGGGGTCACTCTATCTAAGTCTATGTGTCCGAAGACTGATGAGGAGATAGAGAGTATGACACGTGTGCCATATGCCTCGGCGATAGGTAGTATTATGTATGGCATGATCTCAACTAGACCGGATGTCGCATATGCTCTGAGTGTCACTAGCCGCTACCAGGCCAACCCCGGCCAATTGCATTGGAAGGCCGTGAAAGATATTCTTAAGTACTTACGAAGGACTAAGAATATGTTCATGGTTTATGGGGGTGGTGAACTGAAATTGGAAGGCTACACTGATTCTAGCTTCCAATGTGACGTGGATGATTCGAAGTCTAACTCTGGATTTGTATTCATGCTCAATGGTGGTGCTGTCTCTTGGAAGAGTTCCAAGCAAGACACCATCGCGGATTCAACCACTGAGGCTGAGTACATCGCAGCATCAGCTGCTGCTAAGGAGGCGGTTTGGATAAGGAATTTCGTCCAAGAGTTGGGCGTCATTCCTGATGGAGTTGGTCCAGTCCCGGTGTACTGCGACAACACGGGTGCCGTTGCACAAGCAAAGGAGCCTAGGTCTCACCAAAGATTCAAACATATACTGAGGAAATACCACATAATCCGAGATATTGTGGCTAGAGGTGACATAGCAGTTGAGAGAGTCGCCTATGCGGACAACGTTGCTTATCCACTTACGAAGCCCTTGCCAGGACCGTTGTTTGAAAAACATCGCGAAACAATGGGACTGCGTCTGATGAGTAGTTGGATATAGGGCAAGTGGGAGATTTTTAGAGTAGATGCCCAACTAGTCAACTTGTGGCGTGTGGGTTTTTATTGACTCTTGTATATAACGATCTTTATATATGATATTCACATTTATTTATGGTTTCTTTATTTTCATTGTGTTATATAATGTTAACAATTGTGTTGGATAAAGACCTAGAATGCACCGTAGTGAATGTTAGATGTGATAGTGGATATGATGGCTATCATGAAACACATCTAATAGTCACTGTGCATTCTGAACTCGTTCCTAGTCGATTGGGCCGTCAAAATGAGGATAAGGCCGCCCGAGCTTGAGACTAGCATCTGCGATGTGAAGTACCATGTTTCATTGGTAGGGAACATTGTGATGTTCTGAGCATGCAGATGGATAGTGACCTGGTGATCTATCGAACTACCCTCGTTCGGACTTTCCAAATGGTTATCATTTGTCGAGTGGATAAGTCCGAGGTCTTGGTTGTACTGATTAGTCATCACTACTCGAAACTTCATTGAGACTCTACATGATAGGCGCCTCACTTTGACCCGTTTGCCGACTCACTTGGGGTCGTAAGGCGGCGGGATTGTGTGAGGTCCCGATGCATGTAGGAGTCGATGCTTCGTTGTCGAGGATTCACCGCTCGCGTTCATGCGTGGATATCCTATGTTATCTGAGGAGACAATAGTGTGATAAATCTCTGGCTAGAGTACTGGATGTGTTTTTAGGTAAATGGGTTTGCCTAGTAACACTCGCGATGTCACTATTCGATCTCCAAGATATATGCATAGCTATCGGATCTCTAACGACTCTCGATTTACCAATGGTCGTTGATTTGATCGGGTTATATGTGTTGAAAGGACCGTACTGTACGCTAACCATGACCAACTGGTTCTTTCAAGCACTATCAGTGATACCTAGGGGATCATGGGGCGATGTTGCTAGTGCCTAGTAACACTCGCGATGTCACTATTCGATCTCCAAGATATATGCATAGCTATCGGATCTCTAACGACTCTCGATTTACCAATGGTCGTTGATTTGATCGGGGTTATATGTGTTGAAAGGACCGTACTGTACGCTAACCATGACCAACTGGTTCTTTCAAGCACTATCAGTGATACCTAGGGGATCATGGGGCGATGTTGCTAGGTGCTTTACCATGATCCGATGGGCAAGTCCGAAATTGTGATTTCGGAGCCGCAATGGTTGTGGGCCCACGGCTAGCTGTATCCCTGAACCATTGAGGGTCACACAAGTACTGGATTCATGATTCTCGCACGGAAATTGAGCTCAACGTGTTGAGCATAGGAGGAGGATTTTAGGGAGCGCGACTTCCTAAAAGTCAACAGGGGTCGATTTGTGATTTCCCAAAGTTGAGGGGCTAAATTGTAATTTTGGACTAGGTAATCTGAAAAATTGTTTTACGCATCATAATATTCAGTTTTGGAAACTGAGTCGATCGGTCCGATCTGATCGTCGATCGGAGTTATGATGAAACCGCAGTGATTTAAATGAATCGAATGTTCATATGGACTTGGGCCTGACCCAAGTCCAATGGGACGGTTCAAGCCCATGTATACTTGTTATATTCTAGTGTTGGACTAGGGCTTCATACACAAGAACACACTCTCAACCCTAGCTCCCAATTTCGGCCGCCCCCTCCTCTCATAACCTCACGCCGTCGGCCTCCTCCCTTGCGTCGCCGCCGTCCGCCGCTGTCCGCCGCCTCTTGCCGTGATCGGACTTGTTCCGATCAGCTTGACGAGGAGTTTCCGTCCGTGCCAGAATCCGTCAGATCTTCTAGTGCAGATTGACGGAGGAATCTTGATTCCGGTCGTGGACCTGACTGACGATCTACCACCGCCTACCGTTTGAAGTGCCGGTTTCCTCATGAAACTGGTCGGAGCCAGGCGCCTAGACGCCAACAAGGTAACGATTCGATAAACATCCTATGTATGATTATTGAATTGTATTGATGTATTGAACGTATCCCGGGGCAAAATTCTTAACTTCCGTTGAGCCCCGGGAAACGGGATCCGGATCCGCCATTGTCGCCAACACAGACATCTTAATCTATAGCCCATAATCCACCACATAAGAACATCAGAACATGCAAGAATAAAAAATACATGCTCTAAAACATAAAAGAAAACTCACTGCCCCGAAGATACGGTCGATGAAATCTGTTCCAGCAAGGAGTGCGTGTGTTTATCTCTGGACCATGCTCTGATACCATGTTTGTGACACCCAACCCCATGGGAGCCACGGAATCAAGGAAAAAGGAATGAAAAGGAAATAGAGGGGCTGAAATAATAAATTAAGCAAACTGTATTGCCTTGCTCAAAATAAAATCAAAGTACAACCGTTGGCGCCAAGAAATTAAAATCAGATTTCATTACAATTTCGAAATACAAAATGCGAAGTCGCGATATTACAACTATTGAACTCTATTTGAATTCATCTTTGTTGTAACGGATCTCAATACAGATTTGACTAAGATCAAAGACAACAAAAACAGCAAAATACAAAATGAACTTCGCGGAAACGCAGGCCTTCGATAAACACTAGCACGCCGCTACTGGTTCAAACTCCTGTAACGGATCTCAATACAGATTTGACTAAGATCAAAGACAACAAAAACAGCAAAATACAAAATGAACTTCGCGGAAACGCAGGCCTTCGATAAACACTAGCACGCCGCTACTGGTTCAAACTCCACCTTCCATCTGCTCCGGCGCGGACTCACCTGCACCAAGAAATCTAGTGAGCCTAGGGGCTCAACAAGCAAAACTGAGAGTACAAAGCACAATATATGCAGGCGCAATACATAAGACATCATAGTTTAAAGGAAGTCATAAAACATCGTTTGTCGTAAACATCTGTTCTGGGAATAAAATCAAATCCCAGCGTTATCATTTTCGTTAGACTTATGGCTCAGAAGCTCTACTTAGGTCCCGTTGCACTCGATCGAATGACTAATGATATCAGTTACAATATGGTGAAATCTCACCCAATATGAAGGGGCAACCGACCCTCTCGTCTGCTGCTCGCCCTTCCAATTTGGACCGTCGGTTATCTTTGCCATAAATCCTAAAGTCTGAACATTTTCTTCCTTTAAACATCTACTGAACAGAATCAGATCTTAACATCAGGGTTCACTTCATTTTAAATCATTTTCCATCAAAACATTTTTCACTGAGCATCCAGTTGAGACATAGGAAATTAGTCGTTGGTAAGAAAATTCAGACATTGGATATATATATGAATCAGTCGCAAGACACAGGAACCAGTCGCAAGACACAATACCAGATGCAAGGTACAGGAACCAGTCGCAAGACACAATACCAGACGCAAGGTACAGGAACCAGTCGCAAGACACAATACCAGACGCAAGGTACAGGAACCAGTCGCAAGACACAATACCAGACGCAAGGTACAGGAACCAATCGCAAGACACAATACCAGACGCAAGAAACAGTAAATCAGTCGCAAGAAAACCAGTCGCAAGCAACAGCAAACCAGTCGCAAGCAACAGTAAACCAGTCGCAAGTAAACCAGTCGCAAGCAACAGTAAATCAGTCGCAAGCAACAGCAAACCAGTCGCAAGCAACAGTAAACCAGTCGCAAGACTCAACGACTGAACACAACACTTAGGAATATGTTCAACACAAGGGTGACTGCTGAAATGGGAACTACTGATTACGAACGTAATACCGCATCATCTCAATCAACAACTACGTTACCAGTTATCGCCTATCAAAGACTTAACTACTGTTCAATTAGAAACTCCGATTACATAGCGTCAACTTCCGATGATACCATCTACCAGAAGAAAAAGAAGGACTTTGCAACTTTACGATGAAATAGAAACCTAAAATTCTCAGCGTTTAAAATAACATCAACATCTTCAACGTCAACTTCAAAAACACATTTTTTGAGTTCCAACATAACCCACCGTGAACCCGAACATTAAACATTCATATCAATATCAGCAGAACATGAACAAAGGCTGATATTAAACATAACTTAGGCAAGAATCATGAAATGAAATGAGAACAATACATATGCTTTCATGGCGTAGCAAGAATCAGATTTACTTGCCTCAATAAGAAGAAATCACGATATACAGCAGGTCACGAACAGAGAGTCCTCCCGAGCGTGACGATAAGCTTCCTATTTTCTTTGATGCAAAAATGAGTATTTTCTTGCAAAGGAATGAACTTATAGCTCACAAGGACAACGGCATGGGGGTCTGATTTGCAACAGGGAGAAATACTTGAGTAGGCATGATAAACCATGCGTACTTCAGAAAATTTTTTAATTAAAATTCCCTGTCAATATTTTGATTTGTAAAAGTACTACCCAAAATCTGAAACTTAACCATTCCCCCATCCAACATCATTTTATTTGTAAAGTTTGAAAATTTCTTAGCCATGCTCGGGACAGCTGATCGGATCTCTGCACCTTATGAAATCTGAAAATGAGAAATCAGCTATTCGAACAAATAAACAATGCTGAAATCTGAAATTAGAAATGGGTTCTCAAATTATAAGGATTTAGAATTTGTGGTCTTATGGATTTTGGGGCGTTACATGTGATGTCCAGGGCTCAAAAGAGGGCGGGGAGTGATCGCCGGTGCCAAGAGATTGCACGGACAATGAGCGGCTTCTGGCAGTCTTCTAGAGGCGAAGGGGCACATGAATGAACCGATCCCACACCCGAGTGAGAGGGATTACGAGACTGGGAAGTTATAGATGTAATTGAGGTCAGTTGAGGAAGGCTTATCAGATTTAATTGGTACTACTCATACCAACAATGTGCATCTTCTTTTCGGGAGCTCATCACTTAAAAACTCCAAAGTTAAGCTTGCTTGACTTGGGAAAATTTTGGGATGGGTGACCCCATGGGAAGTTTCTCAGGGCGCGTGCGAGTGATGACAAAACACGCTGGAAAGAACAGTGTTGGTACAGTGGGGCAAGTCTTTAAATCTGAGGTGTCATAGTTGGTATCAGAGCCGACCTATCTTAGTACGATGTGGTTCGGGGACGAACCTAACGAAAGCTGGTGGGCATGTGATGTCTGGGCTCAAACGAGGGCGGGGAGTGATCGCCGGTGCCAAGAGGTTGCACGTACAATGAGCGGCTTCTGACAGGCTTCTAGAGGTGAAGGGGCACATGAATGAACCGATCCCACACCGAAATGAGAGGGATTACGAGACTCGGAAGTTATAGATGTAATTGAGGTTAGTTGAGGAAGGCTTATCAGATTTAATTGGTACTACTCATACCAACAAGGTGCATTTTCTTTTCGGGAGATCATCACTTAAGAACTCCACAGTTAAGCGTACTTGACTTGGGACAATTTTGAGATGCGTGATGTTAGAGTAGGTGCCCAACTAGCCAACTTATGACATGTGGGTTCTTATTGACTCTATGTAAAACGATCTTTATATGAAATTCGCATTCTTCTATGACATTCTTTTATCTTCATTATTATGATTACAATTGTTGGATAAAGACCTTGAATGCACTATAGTGTATGTTGGATGTGATAGTGGATTTGATGGCTATCATGAAACACATCTAATAGTCATTGTGTATTCTAAACTTGTTCCTAGTCGATTGGGCCGTCCAAAAGAGGATATGGACCGCCTGAGCTTGAGACTAGCATATGCGATGCGAAGTACCACGTTTCATTGGTAGGGACATAGTGATGTTCTGAGCATGCAGATGGATAGTGACCTGATGATCTATCGAACTACCCTCGTTCGGACTTTCCAAGTGGTTACCATTTGTCGAGTGGATTAAGTCCAAGGTATTGGTTGTACAGATTAGTCCTTATTACTCGAAACGTCATTGAGACTCTACATGATAGGTGCCTCACTTTGACCCGTTTATCGACTCAGTTGGGGTCATCAGGTGACGGGGTTGGGTGAGGTCCCGATGCATGTAGGAGTCGATGCTTCGTTGTCGAGGATTTACAGCTTGCCCTTGTGCGTGGATATCCTATGCTATCTGAGGAGATAATAATGTGACAAATCTCTAGCCAGAGTACTAGATGTGTTTTAGGTAACTGGGTTTACCTAGTAACACATGTGATGTCACTATTTGATCTCCAAGATGTATGCATGGTTATTGGATCTCTAGCGACTCTCGATTTACCAATGGTCGTTGATCTGATTGGGATATTTGAGATGAAAGGACCGTACTGTACGCTAACCATGACCGACTGGTTCTTGCAGGCACTATCATTGATACCTAAGGGATCATGGGGTGATGTTGTTAGACGCTTTATCATGATTCGATGTGTAAGTCCGGTCGTTGATCTGATTGGGATATTTGAGATGAAAGGACCGTACTGTACGCTAACCATGACCGACTGGTTCTTGCAGGCACTATCATTGATACCTAAGGGATCATGGGGTGATGTTGTTAGACGCTTTATCATGATTCGATGTGTAAGTCCGAAAATGTGTTTTCGGAGTCAGAAATGTTGTGAGCCCACAGCTAGTTGTATCCCTGAATCACTGAGGGTCACACAAGTACTGGTTTCCCAATTCCCGTACTGATATGATACTAAAAGTGTTGATTATAGTAGGAGGAAGGTTAGGAGTATGAATTCCAAAAAGTAGCTAAGGGAGTAGGACTTCCATATTTAGCTAATGAGAGTAAACATGTCATATATAGATTTAGTGGTCCGAAAATTTGATGCAACATAATGATCAGTTTTGTAAACTGAGCACATTGGTGATATCTGATCATCGATCGGGACTATGATGAGACCACAATCGTGTGAGTCGAAATGAATGTTCACTATTTGACTTGAACCGAATGTTCACTGTTCGAGTTGAACCGAATGTTCATAGTTTGAGTTGAACGGAATGTTCACTGTTTTGTTCAAATCAAAACCTATACCTCAATCTATAAATATGGCAATGAGGAGACACTTTCAAAGGTGAAAAAGAAAAACACCAAAAGCTATTTAGCAAACTCCTCCCCTCTCCCTTCTTCCCTCGCCATCACCGTCACCACCGACGCCACCGTCGGAATTTGTTCCGACCATCTCGGTGAGGAGATTCCGTCCGTGAAATTTTCTTCAGTTTTCTAGTTCAAACCGGCGAAGGAGTTGAGATTCTGGTCGTGGACCAGATTAGGCGTCGATCCAGCCATTCAACCATTGAAGTGCCAATTCCCTCGTGGAATTGGTTGGAGCCAGGCTCCTAGACGCCATCAAGGTACCTTCTGAACATTCTATGAATGTTTCGATTATTGTATAGGTGTATTGACCGTTCTCAGGCTCCAATTTTTAAATTCTTCCACTGCGCCTCGGGAGCGGGATCTGGATCCGTCGCTGTGCCAACAGTGGTATTAGAGCTTTGTCTCGGATTTCAATACACCATTCTGCCTGAATTGCATCATAAATCTCGTTTTTTCAAAAAAAAAATTCGCGTCGCCGCGCCACCGCTGCACGTTCCGCTGCCTGCCACCGCGCGCACGTCGCTCATGACATGCATGCCTGCCTCGCGCACATCAAGGTGTATTGCGGGGCTGATGCACGCATAACGCACGCACGTTGCAGCAGGCGTTGCGCGCCTGTCGCACACGCCCCGCACGCACACCCCGACAGGCGTTGCGCCCGCTTTCGGTACCCGTGCGCGCACGTCGCGCACGTGGGTGCATGCACTTTCCGTACTCTCGTGCGTGCGCCTGCCGCCCCTCCTTTGCATGCTGGTCACGCAGGTGTAGGCCCTCTGTGCGCGCACGTCGTGCACAGGGACGCGCACAGCGTGCAGCACGCGTGCTGCATGCATGCGGCGGTGTTGGGGCGGATATGCGGCGACGGAATTTTAATCCTAGGGTTTTTTCGGGCCTGTCCCATGCGGCCCGAGGGGTTTTTGAGCCGATACTTGCTATTGGGCTTTTTAGTTGGACCAAAATTAATTTTTGAAAATTTTTGAGATATTGGACCTAAAATTGTTTTAAGCCCAAAATTGATGCAATTAAAATGACAAAATACTATTTTATTTATAAAATATGATTTTATATTTAAAATTTGATTTTGTTGGATAAAATCAAATTTGATTTGATTATTTTATTTATGTCAGTTAATTGAATTATTGAATAGATAATGTTTGGGATGATCGAGAGTCATGCCCAATGTGTTAGGTGTATGCTAGGTTTTACAATTCTTGGTTGTAATATTGTTGAAATCATTTCAAAGTGGGCCTGGTTTATGGCCCGGTCCCACCCCTTTAAAATGTATCCTTATTTGTCATGGATATTTAAATGTAAATATTAGACTTCGTGGGAGGATAATTTTGAAGATGGTGGAGATGATGATCAAAGATATTGAAGACCGAAGACTTGTAAGACTGGAAGCTTATGTAATAGGATTGCATTTGCATACTGCATATCTGTTGGGGATCCGGATCCGCCCCCCGGCAAGGCAGCGGAAGAACATAGAAAAAAGGCCGGGAGACGATCAGTACGAAAAACAGACAATTCAATAAACGTCATACATAGGGCGTTCAAAACGGATTACCTTGCTGGCACTTGTGCCTGGCTCCAACCGGTATTACAAGAACCCGGCTCTTCTCGGTAGATTGCGGTAGTTTACGCCAATCCGGTCCATGACCAGAACCGAGACTCCTTCGTCAGGCTGCACTAGAAGCGCTGACAAGATCAGCACGAACGGATTCTCCTCGTCTAACTGGCCGGAAACAAATTTCCGGCGAAGATCGGCGGCGGCGGCGCGTGGGCGGCGGCGGCGGCGGCGTGAATTGAGAGAGGGAGGCGGAGGTTTTGTGCTAGGGTTAGGTCAAGTGTATGAAGTGTTATGACACAAGTGTATGATTTAAGTCTCTTAATTACAATTAAATAGAGTGTTGGACTTGGACCGGCCAACGGGCCGGGTCCAACAATGAACATTCAGTTCATCTCCACCACCGAGACTTCATCGTAACTCCGATCGCCGATCAGATCGAACCGATCGTTTCAGTTTCCACCCCATGCCATGATCCCCTAGGTATCACTGATAGTGCCTGCAAGAACCAGTCGGTCGTGGTTAGCGTACAGTACGGTCAATCCATATGTCCGAACGAGGGTAGTTCGATAGATCACCAGGTCACTATCTATCTGCATGCGCAGAACATCACAATGTTCCCTACCAATGAAACATGGTACTTTGCATCGCAGATACTAGTCTCGAACTCGGGCGGCCTTATCCTCATTTTGACGGCCCAACCAAGACCTCGGACTTATCCACTCGACAAATGGTAACCACTTGGAAAGTCCGAACGAGGGTAGTTCGATAGATCACCAGGTCACTATCTATCTGCATGCTCAGAACATCACAATGTTCCCTACCAATGAAACATGGTACTTTGCATCGCAGATACTAGTCTCGAACTCGGGCGTCCTTATCCTCATTTTGACGGCCCAATCGACTAGGAACATGTTCAGAATGCACAGCGACTATTAGATGTGTTTCATGATAGCCGTCATACCCACTATCACATCTAACATACGCTTCAGCGCATTCTAGGTCTTTACTCAACACAATTGTAAATCATTACACACATAATGAAAGTAAAGAATGCCAAATAAGTAAATGCGAATATCATATATAAAGACTGTTTGTACAAGAGTCTATAAAACCCACACGCCACAAGTTGGCTAGTTGGGCATCTACTCTAACAATATCATCGAGGATTGGACCTAGATTCATGCTTGGCAACCACGGATCGCATAGCTCTCGCTTATCGATCATCCCAATTATATATGTGTATATATCTGTTGAATCCGCAAATTTTAAATTTGATTTAAAATTATTGAGACCAAATTTCAAAATTAAAATCCCTCATTTTAAATTTGATTTAAAATTTATATCAAGATTAAAAGTTTCATGATTAAATTGAAGGAACTTAGTTTATTGATAATTATGAGGAAATGTGACAAAACGTTATCTAAGGGAGTCCTTTATAGACTGGCTTAAAATGGATTGTACCGGCTAAGTCTCCCTGAAGGGCGTTGCTTTGTCTAAGGATGTTGGTTTTTACGTGGGCCTTAGCCCCTCCAACCACCTGAAAGCACTCTTAGAGAATGTTAGTCCATGACTTCTAAATTGATTATTAAACAAAAGTTTATTTGATAAGATCATGAAACTAAGGGAATTTAAATGTTGTTTAAAATTTCCTACCTTCCATAAACAATGGGTGTACGTCGATGCTACCCGCATACATAGCCCGGCTCATATTATTGGAGGGGTTCTGTGTGCCGGAAAGCTGCAACACGTCATTGACACTTGCTGTGAGTTGGTTGGAACTCCCTTTAACGTTGGCTCATATTATTGGGGACATTAAGGGGATCATCCATCACGAATCAACATTGATGGGTCATCTTGACATGTGGTAGTAATCGGTGCCATATTATTGGGCCCTTACTGGACGTGAGGTAAATACATGGAGGTTGCACCTGTTGCA